>WAAB01000412.1:0-10083 GCA_013389865.1 Piaya cayana
TCATGATTGTGTAAGTCCAAAGTTTAAAAAAAAATTGAAGCCATTTGCATACTGTGGAATCCATTTTGTGACAAGAGTTTCTACATATTGAGGACTCAACAAGGAAAAGATTTTTGGATTGAAACGTCAAGAGAACTAGGAAGTCAAAACCTTGTTATTCATTAAAAATACAATTTGGGATCTGAGAATCCCAGTCAATCAAGAATGCATGAGAGTATTTTGCAATATATTTAGCACAGTGAGAATGTTATAGACTAACAATATGCCATCATGGTTTGGATTTTGAGAGACTGCTATATATCTTGTCCATCTAAGTTTTGGGATTGATGAAACTGTATATTTCACGTTGTGGAGTAGCTCTGAAGCAAGGTAGGGCGGGTGCACCAGTTCCCTAGATACAGGGTCTGTACATTGCAAAAAAACCCAATTTGTGTTTATTCTAGTAAAGCATTTCTGTTAGAGGTCAACATAAGATGGCATGAATTATTGACTAATTTAAGTTACCAGAGCATCTGATATTTAGCACGCAGTGTGGCTTCTGGGGTTTTATCTGGAGTTACATTGTTCTGTGAACCATATAATTATTTAACAACAACAACAAAAACCCTCAAAGCGAACAGGGTTTATTAAACTTGGTAGCATAATGTTAATCTGTGTAGCATATGTTGTAGCGTATTTGGACGTTAAAAAAAATGTCAGGAAAGCGTGATTAGTTAGATTTTTTTTTAATTTGCACAGTTTCGATTCTTGCCATCTGAAATGCACTGAGGGACAGAGATGTTGAAAAAACTTGAAGGCATTGGGTAAACTTGAATGTTGTTGAAACTCAAAGGGATTTTCTGCACTCCAGAAGAACAGAATCTCTTTTCATGTTAAGAATGAAAATTTTGTAGATTTCTGGATGGTAATTGAGTAAACTAACTACTGAGTATAGGGAACTAGAACTCAGTGAGGAAACGTTACAAGAAGGCCCTGCTTTTGGAAGTCATCATTTGCAGTATGGTACAAAGGAATGCAAAAGAATTCAGATCATTGTTAGTATCATATCTAGAATTTAATAGAAGAAGGTGAATAAAGTGGTGTATAATTTTGAAAAGGAAAACTCAATAATGAGTGCATTGAGGTTAGGTAAGCTCAAAGCAAGAGAAGGGGTTGAGATGGATTCCTAAATGCCCCTCAGTGGTCAGAAGAACCTTCAAAAATGTAAAGAAAAGAAGACTATATATTTTTTCCTTAAGATTGGATGATAGAATCTCATAAACCAAGGTTTCTAGACAGTAGGTCTACTGCAGAATGGTCAAGAGTTCCACTATCTTTAGGCACGTGGAGAGAGAAGAGTGTGTGTCTGCGTGTGTTACTGAAGGGTGCCAGCCTAGAGTTTGAGCAAACAGTCCTTGAGTCCTGCAGAAGACTAAACTATTTGAAGATGGGAATTTGCAAATCGGCTGAGTTGTTTTGTTTTAAAATATTCTTGTCCTGCTGCAGCAGTGTTTCTTTTAACTCATTGAAAATGCGGTAAGTTCTCCCACTAACTCAGCACCTGCTGTCCTTCAGCTGTTTACCTCGCAGGCCTGGGGAGGAGAGTAGAGAAAAAAAGAGATGGTCTCACTCAAGTTCTGCCTGTAGTCACCCTCCTTCCCAGAAGTTAATGAGCTCTTTACAACCCTCTAAGCTGGTTTAGAAACCCCTGGGTAGTGTAAATGCTTGAAACCCTGATTATTGTTCCTTTGGAAGCCACTTCCAAGGTAAAGGCACTGGCAGGAGGGACATCAAAGCTGCTAATTCATTACCTTCTTACTGATTGCACCAGGGGAAGGCAGATGAAGAAGTAACCTCTGTGTGTAGACATTCCTTACTCCATAGCACTGTTCCTGCCTGCCAAGCGTAGGGGTGAAATACCTCTGAGTTATTTTCCTCCCCACTAACATTTCCCTAGTCAGTTAGCACTTTACGTGGAGGTAGAGTGCGTGTATGTAGGAACCAAAACAACGTGGTGGACAGAAATAAATCTATACACTTCATGAAGCTGATGACTCTGCTGTGCTAATGCAAACAAAACACCACAAGACTCTGTGTACTGTGAACAAGATGGAATTAAGGCTTAGTCCTTGAGGGGCACTGGTTCCTTTGCAGGATTGTGCAAACAATCTGTTTGCATGAGCTTCGCAGTTGGTGGGCTACAGTCTTTTAGAGAATCATAGAATCATAGAACAACCAGGCTGGAAGAGACCCACCGGATCATCGAGGCTGCACCTTCCTGCTGTTACTTTAGTGATGGGCTTCTACTTGCAAATCTAGCAACTGCAGTTTTCTATATAGACTGCTGGAGGATTATCCATCTGAAGTTAACTTGTCTCCTGACTTTCCTGTGTGTTTAACAACCACCCTGAAGTGTCTGAATGTTGGTGGAAGAAAAGTGAATTAGGGGAAAAAGGAAAAGGTGGCGTGTGAAGGGCGCTGCTTGTTTAGTGCAGATCTGTGCCTACTTGCGTATGTACTGAATAAAAAACTGTGAGAGTGTGACTAGCTTATAAGAAACAATACTTTTAAATTTCTTCCCGCAAGAACTGAACCTTGGCTGGCACTGTTTTGCTGGTCAGATAAGTTCATGTGTATTACAGCTGTTCTGTAACTGCTGGTGTGACCAGCAGGTTCAGGGAGTTTATTCTTCCTCTGTACTCGGCACTGGTGAGACTGCTTCTCGAATCCTGTGTTCAGTTCTGGGCCCCTCAGCACCAGAAGGATGTTGAGGCTCTGGAGTGAGTCCAGAGAAGAGCGACAAGGCTGGTGAAGGGGCTGGAGAACAGGCCTTATGAGGANGGTGGACGATGTGCTGAGGGTCATGGTTTAGTCATTGATAGGAATGGTTGGACTTGATGATCCGGTGGGTCTCTTCCAACCTGGTGATTCTATGATTCTATAACCACAAGAGGTGTCTAAATGTATACATGCATTTAATGTGTTTTCTCAAAATTACCCAAGTGCCATGCTGCTAAATCGTGTGCTAGTGCCTGCTGCATGATTCTGCTGGGGGATAGCGCATAGACATGACATTTATCCACATCTGTTATTGGAGAAACTTAGCAGAGGGAGAGCAGATCATGTTAAGAAGCTTGGAATGAAGAAAATGGGAATAATTTAGAATTTCATTTGTGAAATCCCTTTTACAATTAAGGAGGGTTTGTGCTGAAAGTAGCATTATCCTTTTGCAGGTCTCCTGCTTCCTGGGGGAATTTCGCTATAGAGATGAGACAAGGAGGTGTTCTCAAGAAGCATTCAGTCATGGAATTATATTAAATCATCAGACTGCCAAAAAGCTTTTTAGCGTCATGCTCAATTATAATTAGAGGTGATTAAGAAGCTTAAACATGTCACGAGCTGAAGAAAAAGTAACGCTAAAAGTAGGAATGGCAGCCCAGACAAATTCCTGGTTTAAAAATTCATGCTGGAATGGATGTCAGTTGGCCAGACAGAAATTTGTATTCATATTTGAGAAAGACACACAGCTGCTGGTAGTGCTAGTTTTTTTAGAATGCAGAGCTTTCTCTAATGGCTTTGGCAGGCAATTAGCATTGCAAAACTGGGGGGAATTAGATATGGAAGAACACTTAAGAGATTGTTTTAAATGACCAAAGCCGACAGTTATACGAAACGTGTGTAAAAGTGTTTTTCTTTTTCTAGAGACTTAATACCTATAGTTGCTGCTCTGGAGTATAATCAGTGGTTTACAAAGCTGTCCTCCAAGGATCTGAAATTAGTAAGTAGCGCATTGAAACATTATACCAGCTCCTACTGTGCTGTTGTGCTTTAGAGGATGCTATTAACATTTTTCAAGGGGCACTCTTAGACAAGTACAACTGGGCAATCTCTTGACACGGTTTTTTTTCCCTTTAATCATATCAGGTGAGTATAAACTGTTGCATAGTTAACTTATGGCATATGAAGACTGCTAAGAGTCAGGTCTCATCAAAATTTCGAATGATTAAAGTTATAAAACTGTGCTGAGCAATAACAGTAGCTCTTAAAACTACTTCCTTAATTGTTGCTCCCCCCCCCCAAACGATACTGAGTGACTAAATAGGAAACTAACTGTAAAGCAGTCAGAAATCTCAGTTGCTTTTTGAAGACTGAAAGAAGATATCGGGATTCTGTTTGGGTTTTTTTATTTTTTTCTCACATATAAAGCAGGCTTTTCCTCTTAGTTTTCATTGCAATGTGATGACTTTTTCTCCCAGATGTCTGAAGCTGACCTTGTGTAGTAATAAGTGTGTAGTGATTTGTTGCATTGATATTCTTCCACATCAGTTTCCTTTTGAAAAGTAAAAAAGGGCAAATCTAAACAAGTTGGAGTAATGAAGAAAGGGCCAAGAAAATCAGTAATTAGGTGGCTTTTGAAATACATCAAAATATACTGTTTCTTCTAAACCTGGAAGTTTATAGTCATGGGTAGAATAAGTGGTTTGAGATATTGCTTTCACATGCACGTCCAGAAGCTTTTGCCCTTAAAAATGAAGGTTGAATTTCATCATGTTCAAACTGATGCAGTTTTATTGATCTGAAAATTCTCTTATTGCATTCTTAAGCGATCATTTGCCATGAAAATTCGGTAGAAATTAGCTTATGTGATTCTTGGCAAAAGAGCAGACAAGAAACATTCCTTTCTTACTGGGGCATCTTACTCGAAATTATGCACGGAATGAAACTGGGGGCATTTTTGATTCTGTTGTAGTTTGTTGTTAAAATCATCATTGTTCATTGTATGTTCATTGCTTCAATGAAATGAGATCATTTGCTTAGTTAGAACACTGGCTGGTGTAGTTTGCTTAGTACAAGAACTGGCCATATTATCTATCCAAGATAATTTTATATGATTTTTTAAAATTTTTTTGAATTCCTAGCAACTTTTCTATGGAAAATAAATCAACTTTGTCAACCAATTCCTTAAAAAACCCCAAACCAACGAAACAAAACCCTCCTTTATTTTCCCCGCATTCCATTTTCAGTCAAAATCACCAGGAAAACATAAATTTTTGGACAGTAAATGGGTGCTATAGGAACACTGCTGAGGGTCATTATGAGGTCAGACATATCTGGAGGCCATTGAATGCTTTGTGCTTCGTGAGTCCCGCTCTGACATTGTGTTTGATAGATGGTATCCATAGTGTTTTTATAGTACGTGCATGAAACTTTCCACTTGCAGTCACACTGCTGTGGAAGCATTGTGATAATATGCTGAATTATGGAAATAATAGAAAGATAGAATGGGGAAGATGGCTGAGTTGACAGTCTTCAGGGGGAAAAAAAAGTCAAATTTGCTCTGTAAAGGATTAATAAGATCTTATATGTGTGGTAGAGCAGGTTTTTTCTTTGTAGGATATTCAATAAGCTTAAAATTTTAAAAAATCCTAGAAAATATCAGACTGTCATTATGTAGAGAGATGTCCCAGGTATGAATGTCACGTTGTTTTTAAAAGTGGATAAATGAGTACTTTCAGCACTTCATGATCATAACTGAAATTCAGCTTTGGACTTTGCATAAATGTTGATTAGTCTGTGCTGTGGAAAAAGGCACATCTAGAAGCAAAATAAAGTTTACAATAAAAGGTGATGAGGTGCAGAGTTCGTTGTACGGCTTTTGAATTGTTAAGGTTTTATGTCTGTTTGAACGAGCACAGCAAACAAACTCTTTTGTTATCGTGTTTTGTTCATGGTACTTGCAAATGTCCATGCAAATTCTAGAATACAACAACAACAAGATCATGAGATGAGATTTACTTCTGTGTAGGTTGGGAGAATTCATGTACATGGACTCTTCAGGTCTGGTCCTTAGCAGTCTTCAGAGCACCTGTAGCCAGAGTGCTTTTGCTCCTGAGTTCTTTTTGTTCTGCCATAAACCATCTGTCTTTATCTTTAGTTGTCGTTCCTGGTCAGGCTTTATTCTCCTTTGCACAGGTTACTGCTTTCTTCTGAAGGATTAGAATGCACATGAACAAGATTTCTTTAAAAATTGATTGAGCATATTTTCTGAATCACAGAGTTTGGTTTTTTTACTATCATTAGAAAAATTCTACTCCCTGTGATTGGGTGACCTGCTTCATAAATGTATTGCGTTCAGTCCACCTCTCGCTTCCCTTAGTCTTTCACAAAAGTTCTCTGTTGCCATCTAACTCCCCCTCTGGGATGTTCCTGGTATTCTTTCTTGCTGTTTACATACAACAAAAAAAAATTTATCATGGCCTGGATCCCGTTAGGATGTACAGCTTAACTCAGTAATAGCCTGTTCTACGTTTGTGTTCTTTAATGCTGTTCTGTCTTTTCTGTGGCAGTCCACTGATGTCTGTGAGCAGATCCTGCGAGTGGTGAGTAGATCCAATCGATTGGAAGAACTGGTATTAGAGAATGCCGGGCTTAGAACGTAAGTAATTCCTTTGAAATGTTGCATTAGTTATTGCATATTCCCAGAAAAAAAAGAAAAAGGTCTGATGTATTAGCCAAACTAAGCATTAAAAAAACCTTGTATGCAATGATTACCTTGTTCTGAGGAGCATGTAGTCATGAACTCATAGTCAAGTTTTTTGGAGGTTCCTTATGTCCAAGAAATCCCTTTAAACTGATGATTTTTAAGATTCTACTTAGAAGGTTGGGTTAAGTGGAACAAAATGATTTGAGTAAGGGCATAGGACCTAAATCAGCTCACACTGTTACTCTCCAAATTTGGTTACCAGTAGAAGTATGCACATCTTTTTATCATTTAATAAAGTGTTTGAGGTTTTGTTAAAAAAAAGCATATTACTCCATCTTGCTTAACAAATCATTGTTTCATTCCCAAGAGAACTATTTTTAACTTACTGTGAATTGCAGACTGCTCAAATGTAACAGATTCATATAAGAAAGTAGATAATTAAACTTAATGACCTGCCATAGTCTTAAAAGAAAGGTACATAGAAGCAAGACATACAATTTAATCCTTGCATGTCTTTTAAATACAGTAAATTGTAGTATTTAGGTAAGTAGTAGTATAATCTAGTATACAGTAAGTAGTAGGTATTTGCTTTTTTCCCCNACAAGAACTGGCCATATTACCCACCCAAGATAATTTTATATGAATTTTTTTATTTATTTGAATTCCTAGCAACTTTTCTATGGAAAATAAATCAACTTTGTCAACCAATTCCTTAAAAAAACCCAAACCTACGAAACAAAACCCTCCTTTATTTTCCCCGCATTCCATTTTCAGTCAAAAGCACCAGGAAAACATAAATTTTTGGACAGTAAATGGGTGCTATAGGAACACTGCTGAGGGTCATTATGAGGTCAGACATATCTGGAGGCCATTGAATGCTTTGTGCTTCGTGAGTCCCGCTCTGACATTGTGTTTGATAGATGGTATCCATAGTGTTTTTATAGTACGTGCATGAAACTTTCCACTTGCAGTCACACTGCTGTGGAAGCATTGTGATAATATGCTGAATTATGGAAATAATAGAAAGATAGAATGGGGAAGATGGCTGAGTTGACAGTCTTCAGGGGGAAAAAAAAGTCAAATTTGCTCTGTAAAGGATTAATAAGATCTTATATGTGTGGTAGAGCAGGTTTTTTCTTTGTAGGATATTCAATAAGCTTAAAATTTTAAAAAATCCTAGAAAATATCAGACTGTCATTATGTAGAGAGATGTCCCAGGTATGAATGTCACGTTGTTTTTAAAAGTGGATAAATGAGTACTTTCAGCACTTCATGATCATAACTGAAATTCAGCTTTGGACTTTGCATAAATGTTGATTAGTCTGTGCTGTGGAAAAAGGCACATCTAGAAGCAAAATAAAGTTTACAATAAAAGGTGATGAGGTGCAGAGTTCGTTGTACGGCTTTTGAATTGTTAAGGTTTTATGTCTGTTTGAATGAGCACAGCAAACAAACTCTTTTGTTATCGTGTTTTGTTCCTGGTACTTGCAAATGTCCATGCAAATTCTAGAATACAACAACAACAAGATCATGAGATGAGATTTACTTCTGTGTAGGTTGGGAGAATTCATGTACATGGACTCTTCAGGTCTGGTCCTTAGCAGTCTTCAGAGCACCTGTAGCCAGAGTGCTCTTGCTCCTGAGTTCTTTTTGTTCTGCCATAAACCATCTGTCTTTATCTTTAGTTGTCGTTCCTGGTCAGGCTTTATTCTCCTTTGCACAGGTTACTGCTTTCTTCTGAAGGATTAGAATGCACATGAACAAGATTTCTTTAAAAATTGATTGAGCATATTTTCTGAATCACAGAGTTTGGTTTTTTTACTATCATTATAAAAATTCTGCTCCCTGTGATTGGGTGACCTGCTTCATAAATGTCTTGCATTCAGTCCGCCTCTCGCTTCCCTTAGTCTTTCACAAAAGTTCTCTGTTGCCATCTAACTCCCCCTCTGGGATGTTCCTGGTATTCTTTCTTGCTGTTTACATACAACAAAAAAAAATTTATCATGGCCTGGATCCCGTTAGGATGTACAGCTTAACTCAGTAATAGCCTGTTCTACGTTTGTGTTCTTTAATGCTGTTCTGTCTTTTCTGTGGCAGTCCACTGATGTCTGTGAGCAGATCCTGCGAGTGGTGAGTAGATCCAATCGATTGGAAGAACTGGTATTAGAGAATGCCGGGCTTAGAACGTAAGTAATTCCTTTGAAATGTTGCATTAGTTATTGCATATTCCCAGAAAAAAAAGAAAAAAAAGGGAAAAAATAAAAGTTGTCTGATTTATTAGCCAAAATAAGCATTAAAAAAATCTTGTATGCAATGACTACCTTGTCTGAGGAGCATGTAGTCATGAACTCCATCTTGCTTAACAAATCATTGTTTCATTCCCAAGAGAACTATTTTTAACTTACTGTGAATTGCAGACTGCTCAAATGTAACAGATTCATATAAGAAAGTAGATAATTAAACTTAATGACCTGCCATAGTCTTAAAAGAAAGGTACATAGAAGTAAGCCATACAATTTAATCCTTGCATGTCTTTTAAATACAGTAAATTGTAGTATTTAGGTAAGTAGTAGTATAATCTAGTATACAGTAAGTAGTAGGTATTTGCTTTTTTCCCCTTCGCAGGAAACAGAAGTGAAGTTCAACATACAGACTAGCCCAGTTAAAAGTATTTTCAGCTTGTTTTAGAGTAGCATCCAAGACCATGTAGACAACAAACTCTAGTTCTAACGAATTTTTGTGTTAATAAGAAAGTAGTGGAAAGGTGGGAGAAGCAGAACACTATACTGAATTACAAATAAAGAAAGGAAACTCATAGGGAAAATATTTGGTGTGCTTTACATTGTCTTCTTTTCCATTGTATGAGTCTTTTTTCCCTTTTTTTAAAATGAGTTTTGCATTGAAATACCTTTAAAAATAAATTGCCTAAATGACACAGGAAACTTGAGATGGAGGATAGAATTACACCCAAGCTTTCTGATCCGTTGTGCCCTGCCTTTAGTAGCTGTCATTGAGACATAAGTGCCTGATTTTAATCTTGTTTGTGCCATGAAATCCAGTGATAATCGTTAATATTAAAAGATACATTGACTACCTGTACATGTTGGCTATATTCACTTATTGTATTTGGATTAACTGGTTTCAGTTTTAACCAGACTTGACAGATAATCAACCTGTGACTTTGGTTTTCACGTCTGCATGCCAGTCTCCATCTACATGCTCGGTGTTTGGCGTTTTGCCTTGACGTGTATCTGCTCCGATCAGCATTGTTTGTCTTTCTTTTTTGTCAAGGATACATTTGTCAGTTTTGCCATTCATCGTATCTGCTTGATAGGAGGAAATCCTGTTGCTGTTGGGTATCTCCTTTTACGTAGCTTACTGACCAGTCATTCTTAATGAGCTGTGATTGAATGAAAACTAGGGTTAAGAAAGAGCTACTGAGAGCAGTGCTATGAGAAACAACCAGGGCAGCTGCAAGAATGTATTTCTTCCTGCAGCAAGGCCAGTTTAAGATGATTCCATTCTTTTCTCCCTCCTGCCAGTCATTTCTATGATTTGGTTTGGGCTGTGGCCCCGTAAACATGTCATCATTCCAACTGATGAGCCAGCAAACTATCGCA
>WAAB01000417.1:9171-21740 GCA_013389865.1 Piaya cayana
ACAAGAGGGAATGGCCTCAAGCTCTGCCAGGGAAAGTTCAGGCTGGACATAAGGAAAAAAATTTTCACAGAAAGGGTCATTGGGCAGTGTCAGAGGCTGCCCAGGGAGGGGGTTGACTTGCCTTCCCTGGAAGGGTTTAAGGGATGGTTGGACTCAATGATCTGGTGGGTCTCTTCCAACCTGGTTGTTCTATGATTAATAACCGCACATTAGGAGCTGCTGGTTTGGAAAACCTGCATCTGTGGATAAAACATCAAAACCTGATGTTCCAGGATAAACAGACTGGCTGAAGTTACTTCTGGAGGGGCAATTCTCACTCATACGGGGTATGTATTGAACCTCAAATCTGATTCAGCCACAGCACAAGGTACACACGTGAGTAATAAGGCAAAGTTTACCTTAGAGCCTAGTTATTCCCTTCTCTACCTCCTGCTCTCCTCTCACGGCCCAATTCCTCTCCCTTTCACCACTGTTTCTCCATCCCTTGACACCTGCCTCCAAGCTTCTCAGCAGCAGAGAACTGCTGCCCAGAATTAAGATGCTTTCTGGATCTAGAGAACTGCTGCCCAGAATTAAGATGCTTTCTGGATTTGCTGCCACCCTCAGAGGGAGCAACAAGGTGTTTCCGCAGATGTTTTCAGGAAAAAAGGATGCTTAAGGGGTCTGACTACATGCAATGCTTGTCATGGTGCTAAAGAGAAACGTACGGGATTCAAATCCTACGTTTGAACAGAAGAGTTTACCAATTTATCAATAAATAAACAGGCCGCGTCGCTTTGTTTTGGTCTCTGAAGGCCCAGAAAGGCAGTAGATTTGTCTTCAAATCATTTAAGAGGTTCTTTGCAATCAATGAGGTTAGAACCCTACAATGTTTAAAGCACGTGTGGTTGGGCTGCATCATTTTCCGCTGCTTCCAACCAGTCGACAGGCTTTGGTTTCATTCATAATAGTTTTCAAGTTCACCCCCAGCAACTACTGAAAGGAGAAGCGATTCGAAAAGGCGGCTATGGTGATAGACAAGAGTTATCTTCGGCCCCTAAGGACAAGGAAGGAGGCAGCACGTACCTGATCGTAGGACACGGGGGTCTGCCTGTGGTTGGAAAGCTCCACGAGCGTGGTGACATCCGTGCGCAGGTCGGACTTGCAGCCAACCAAAAGCATCTTGGTGTTGGGGCAGAACTCCTGGATTTCACCTTTCCACTGTAAAAGGTCAGGGCTGGCGTTAGATTCGAGTGGTTGAATTTTTAAATCCGAAGAAGGAACAGATACAAGATGAAGCGTAAGAATTGTAGAACCGCCAGGTTGGAAGAGACCCACCGGATCATCGAGTCCAACCGTATGGTTGGACTCGATGATCCGGTGGGTCTCTTCCAACCTGGTGGTTCCACGATTCTATAAGTCGTGGCATTTCATGTGGAAACACCCTTACGTAAGAGTCGTTATCTACCGCCCAGCTAATTCCTAAAGGCATTAGTTCCAGCAGAATCCGGTCAAGGATGGAATCTCACCATCTCATTAATTCCACAGACTTACTAATCGAGAGAGATGGTTTGCCGACGTGAGTAAAGGTTTCCAGACCCGTCGCAAAAAACCCAGCCCACAGTCATTTGCCGGCAGGAACCCACCAGGAAACCTGGTGTCACCACATTCAGTGGCTCCTCGGGACGGAGCGAGCGAGGTGGGTCTTGTACCACCACAAATTAAGCGTTCCGGGGTGTTGGCTCACGGCTACGTCGTCCCACCTAGAACTACACGGAGCAGCTGAGGGTTCGGCTACTGTGAACCACTAATAAAGCCTTTAAACAGAGCTTTGGATGCATTTCTTGGGCTTCCTCCCTGTTTACATGGTCATTCTGAGAAATCAAGAAATTCAAACATTTCACACTATAAACTAAACAGATCAATCCCTAAAACTTAAGGATTCGCTTGGGTTTAAGAGCATATTAAGCCAAATCTCTTACAGAATTAAGCAACAGCATCGTAACGAGCATTAGAAAATAAAGTTCTAGATGCTTGTTGGCACAAGACAATGGCCTTGAATATATTCTGTAGTGTTTTCTGTAGACTACCGAGAGCCCTGAATGCCACTTTATTCCCAGTGACACAAGAATCGCTGGTCCCTGTCACGGAAAAAAGGAACTCCGGGTCACTAAGCCTTAAAGAACACCACAAAGTTGAGTCACGCCCGGTGAACAAGGAGGGGACCAGGACCACCTCGCGCACACACACAGAGCTCGATTATCAAAATTCAATGTTTTAACTCAGGGGAAGCCCAGCGCTGAATCTTGGATCACTGAGTTTGTGGAAAAAACCTCTGAAGGCTGGTGCAGGGTTGCATTTTTATGCCACTGCTGGTGGCTTCCAGAGGTATTTGTCACCGGCTCCTTCTAGCTTCAGGCTGAGGAATTATGTAAAGCCGTGGCACGAGTCCAAACACTTGGCAGGCGCGTTTGAACCATCTTCGCAACATGGCAAAGTTTCTCAACCCTGTCTGTTGTACGAACGTAATGTGAGAGACAACTTCTAGCTGCACCCAGCCCTGCACCTCACACCCCCCTGAAGAATCCGCTGCTGTCTAAGGGCTGAGGAATGAGAATTTACTTCACCCCTCAGCACCCATCAGGGGAACTTTTGTTCTCAGCTCATTCCTTTCACACAAACGATCTCAAATTCCAGCAGCGCAGAGCTCAGCCCTGTCACCTCTCCATAAACAGAAACAAATTGAAGTTTCCACTGCAGGAAGCAGCTCTGCTCCTTCAGAGATTTAAAGGCAGCGACCCAAACAGTTCTGGACTCAAAAGTTTCTCCAAGACTTGCCTTTTTTAGCACGCTGTCAAGAGTTTCTGGCCGGCTGATGTCAAAGCAAATCAAGACAGCATCAGAATCTGGATAGGAGAGCGGGCGGACGTTGTCATAATAAGGAGACCCTGCAGGAAAACAAACAATATATTTATTAGTTTAGATTTTTCGCTTTCTGCAGCTACTGAAGCTTATTCAAAAAGTTTATAAAGGTTCTCGGTGAAGCCCTTTGCTGACACTCAGGTCCCATCTTTCCTTCCACAGCACTGTATTCTCAAAACACTCCTTGCAGCTGTTCATTTCTCCACTTTCCTTTTGTTTCTCATTAACTTGATAGGAATGGTTGGACTCAATGATCCGGTGGGTCTCTTCCAACCTGGTGATTCTATGATTCTAAGTTTAAGGCCCAGCATCAACCTGCAGGGCTTTGACTTTGAGAATAAATCCTCAACCTCCAAAAAGGCTCCTGCAAAGTAGATGTACCACAGCTGTGCTTCCACGAGGAAAAAAAAAAATCAGCAAGTTCTGAAACACATTGGTTTTGATTCTTCTAATAGTTAATTTAAAATTTCATTTCTTCCCAATGAGGGTGGGGAGGCCCTGGCCCAGGTTGCCCAGAGCAGGGGTGGCTGCCCCATCCCTGGAGGGGTTCAAGGCCAGGTTGGATGGGGCTTGGAGCCCCTGATCCAGTGGGAGGTGTCCCTGCCCTTGGCAGGGGGGTTGGAATTAGATGATCTTTAAGTTCCCTTCTAACTCAAACCGTTCTCTGATTCTACAAACAAAAAGCATCTTTAGTTGTTGTGGATATTGGCAACTTGGAGAAGAAATTCTTGCTTTAAATTGAAGCATTTGTTGCAGGAAAGAATCCCAGTCCTGCAGGCAGGCTCGCAAGTTCTGTCACAAAAAGCCTCACCAATCTGTAAACTGCCACGCTTGCAATAAATGTTTATGTTTAACCCATAAAATGTGTATTGACGCGATCAAAGCTAATCTAGCGATGTGATGGAACAGAAAGAGGCCCAATATTGCACTCTGTGCATGTTTTCCTTCCAGAGCTGTTAAAGAATGGTTGGACTCGATGATCCGTTGGGTCTCTTCCAACCTGGTTGTTCTATGATTCTATGCATGCACCAATTTCCTTAACAATCATCATCTCGTGCAGAGTTCCAAGTGTATCTCCAGAGTGGGAAATTGCCTTTTATTTTTTTTATCATCTAGCGACTCTGGTAACACATTTGTGGGAACAAAATCTTCTTTTTTTTCTAGGAACTTCCAGTCACTCAGCCACCGTTTGTTTTGTCCTTAACCCTACTGAAGCTTCACTTACTGAAGAGAACACATTTCACGTTTACAAAGCTACTTAATCATAGAATCATAGAACAACCAGGTTGGAAGAGACCCACTGGATCATGGAGTCCAACCATTCCCATCAAACACTTACCCATGTCCCTCAGCACCTCGTCCACCTGTCCCTTAAACAACTCCAGGGAAGGTTACTCAACCACCTCCCTGGGCAGCCTGATGGCTTTGAGGTACCTTCCAACCCAAACCATTCCATGATTCTATGATTTAAACAGTTAAGTCTTCCAAAAGGATAAGGGCTTGGGCTTCAAAACGCAAACCTGCAACTTGTTTTCTCAGTCCAAGCCTTATTTCTCTATTTTTGCCTCATGAATCTGAAGCAGAGCATCAAACATATGTACCGAGAACACAGCTTTCAAGAGTTTTCGGATTATCAACTAATTATATCACCAGTTTTCCGACTATCCAGAACTAATTGGCCGTAAGGGCTCAGCGGCCAAGCAGGCTATTAGCTGGATTAGAGGAATTCCTCAAGTTTTTAACTGACAGGCAGCTCGGGTTGTTGCACAAAGCAGAGCGGGGAATGGTGTGAACGTGGAGTGGTGCGAACGTATCGCAGATGACTTCAGCTGGACAGCTTCTACTGGAAGGAAGGAGTCAAGAATCCTAGGAATGTTGTTTTTGAATTGAACAGCAGCACACGAGAGCGAAGCATTACCAAACTAGGTAGCAGAAGGTAATTTGTTGAATGAGCCTCTTTGATTTGAATGCTCATCGTCGTCGTAAACGATGTCAATCTAACAAAGATGCAGCTGTCAAAAAGCTGCTCTTCAAAAGACAGTTAGCTGTCTTCGGCAGTAAATAACACGTTAGAAAATGCGAAATAAGCTGAGCTGACCAGCAGGTGATTATTCATCTGCGCTTGGCTCTGCCTGAGCTGACTTATCAGTAAGCATTTTTCACTACTAATTATCATGGAATCACAGAATGGCTTTGGTTGGAAAAGACCTTTAAGATAAGAGTCCAACCATCAATCCAGCCCTAATAAGTCCAGCATTAGATCACATCCCTAAGTACATCCACTCATCCCTTACACCCCTCCAGAGATTGGGACTCACCCACCTCCCTGGGCAGCCTCTGCTGGTGCTCGAGAATCCTTTCAGCAAAGAAATTCATAGAATCATAGAATCACCAGGCTGGAAGAGACCCACCGGATCATCAAGTCCAACCATTCCCATCAANTCAAGGCCAGGTTGGATGGGGCTTGGAGCCCCTGATCCAGTGAGAAATGTCCCTGCCCTTGGCAGGGGGATGGAATTAGATGATCTTTAAGTTCCCTTCTAACTCAAACCGTTCTCTGATTCTACAAACAAAAAACATCTTTAGTTGTTGTGGATACTGGCAACTTGGAGAAGAAATTCTTGCTTTAAATTGAAGCATTTGTTGCAGGAAAGAATCCCAGTCCTGCAGGCAGGCTCGCAAGTTCTGTCACAAAAAGCCTCACCAATCTGTAAACTGCCACGCTTGCAATAAATGTTTATGTTTAACCCATAAAATGTGTATTGACGCGATCAAAGCTAATCTAGCGATGTGATGGAACAGAAAGAGGCCCAATATTGCACTCTGTGCATGTTTTCCTTCCAGAGCTGTTAAAGAATGGTTGGACTCGATGATCCGTTGGGTCTCTTCCAACCTGGTTGTTCTATGATTCTATGCATGCACCAATTTCCTTAACAATCATCATCTCGTGCAGAGTTCCAAGTGTATCTCCAGAGTGGGAAATTGCCTTTTATTTTTTTTATCATCTAGCGACTCTGGTAACATGTTCGGGGGAACAAAATCTTCCTTTTTTTCTCGGAACTTCCAGTCACTCAGCCACCGTTTGTTTTGTCCTTAACCCTACTGAAGCTTCACTTACTGAAGAGAACACATTTCATGTTTACAAAGCTACTCAATCATAGAATCATAGAACCACCAGGTTGGAAGAGACCCACTGGATCATAGCGTCCAACCATTCCCATCAAACACTAACCCATGTCCCTCTGGACCTCGTCCACCTGTGCCTTAAACCCCTCCAGGGAAGGTGAATCAACCACCTTCCTGGGCAGCCTGATGGCTTTGAGGTCCCTTCCAACGCAAACCATTCCACGATTCTATGATTTAAACACTTAAGTAATCCAAAAGGATAAGGGCTTGGGCTTCAAAACGCAAACCTGCAACTTGTTTTCTCAGTCCAAGCCTTATTTCTCTATTTTTGCCTCATGAATCTGAAGCAGAGCATCAAACATATGTACCGAGAACACAGCTTTCAAGAGTTTTCGGATTATCAACTAATTATATCACCGGTTTTCCGACTATCCAGAACTAATTGGCCGTAAGGGCTCAGCGGCCAAGCAGGCTATTAGCTGGATTAGAGGAATTCCTCAAGTTTTTAACTGACAGGCAGCTCGGGCTGTTGCACAAAGCAGAGCGGGGAATGGTGTGAACGTGGAGTGGTGCGAACGTATCGCAGATGACTTCAGCTGGACAGCTTCTACTGGAAGGAAGGAGTCAAGAATCCTAGGAATGTTGTTTTTGAATTGAAGAGCAGCACACGAGAGCGAAGCATTACCAAACTAGGTAGCAGAAGGTAATTTGTTGAATGAGCCTCTTTGATTTGAATGCTCATCGTCGTCGTAAACGATGTCAATCTAACAAAGATGCAGCTGTCAAAAAGCTGCTCTTCAAAAGACAGTTAGCTGTCTTCGGCAGTAAATAACACGTTAGAAAATGCGAAATAAGCTGAGCTGACCAGCAGGTGATTATTCATCTGCGCTTGGCTCTGCCTGAGCTGACTTATCAGTAAGCATTTTTCACTACTAATTATCATGGAATCACAGAATGGCTTTGGTTGGAAAAGACCTTTAAGATAAGAGTCCAACCATCAATCCAGCCCTAATAAGTCCAGCATTAGATCACATCCCTAAGTACATCCACTCATCCCTTACACCCCTCCAGGGATGGGGACTCACCCACCTCCCTGGGCAGCCTCTGCTGGTGCTCGAGAATCCTTTCAGCAAAGAAATTCATAGAATCATAGAATCACCAGGCTGGAAGAGACCCACCGGATCATCAAGTCCAACCATTCCCATCAAACACTAAACCACGTCCCTCAGGACCTCGTCTACTCATGCCTTATTCCTCCTAATATCCAACCTAAATCTTCTCTGGAGCAACTTGAGGCCATTTCCCCTTGTCCTGTCACTGGCTACCAGGGAGAAGAGACCAGCCCCTACAATGCTACAACCTTCTTTTAGGCTGTTGTACAAAGCCATGAGGTCTCTCCTCAGCCTCCTCGTCTCCAGACTAACAAGCCCAGCTCCCTCCAGCTATCTCTAGCCCTGCTATTACAGAGCCTCCATCCTGGAGCCCAAGGGCCAAGTTACTTGCCCTCGAAAGCCGTTAACTAGCCACCTGCACTGCTCTGCAGCATTCACCCTGCGTGCTGGTGAGAGCCCAGCTCCCTTCCCAGCTCAGGCAAGTAAGGGCAGGACCGAAGAGCCTCAACGCTTGGCTAAATGGTTCCTGGCTAGAGAGGAGTCTCAGAAAAGCCTCACCCAGAAACTAATTCCTCAGACACATACCTATCTCCTCACTCACTAGTCTTCAGGGCTACAACACACCATATATGTCCATCAGCATGTATTTATGTACACACGCAGTCACCACCTCCAGCCCCGAGACGCCTCGCTACTGGTTTGAGAGGTTTTCTTTCTCGGTTTTCCTTCTCAACGTCTCGTGTTAAAGATGCTGAGCTAGAAGTGGTGGGTTTTGTTGGTTTTTTTTTTTTCTAGGCAGACGGATGCAAGCTAGAAGGAATATTTGCCGCCTCCTTTTCCTTGGGGTTGTGTGTGGCAGAACAAACGGGATCCCTTTAAACTCCCCAGGCTGCGGGACCAACAAAGGAAATTTCCTGCTCGCATCCAGCAGCAATAACTGAACCTTTATTACCCTGCAAAGAAAGAGGGGCCGCGGCCCTCGCTGCGCCAGCCTATTCACTCTGGCATTTCATCGCTTCGCCCCGAGAAACCCTCAGAGGGCAGGAATCTCAGGAATGAGGCTCCAGTCTGAACAGAAAACTTGAGCAACAGCCCAGTAAAGCTGCTCGTGCTTTTGCAAGTCAGCCGTGCCAACCCTGGAAAACAGAAGGGGAACGGAGAGCTCACAGCTACGCTATTTGTGGAACGAAAAAAACAAGCCTATTTGTGTTTGCAGTTCTGTTCTTACCAAATAAAACATTTTTTGTCCAGGACAACACATTTCTGTTTGATCAAGGAATTGCTGATAACGCTGTACTTTTGTCTTTGTAGTGGAATTACATAAGTGCAATCCTGCGCTTTTTAACCTGCCTGGTAGCTTAAATGATGTAAGCCAAAATAATTTAAATATTAAGAACTATCTGCTTTTAAAACTTTATGTTTTATGCGAAGTACGATGTAAATTCCACTTTTAAACTGAAATATAACCCCTCACCAGCGATATGGTTGGCTTTGGTCTACAGAAGATACCAAAGCTTAGGTGTATATATCACTATCTTAATAAATAACAGAAATACACTTATTTTTGATGGCTTAGCACTTCTCTATGACTCAAAATCAAAATCTAACACCCTATTTGACGGCAATATCTGAAGCCAACACCACCAGTGGTTACAACCAGGAGGTTCAGACCCCCCTGTCCCAGCTGACTCCAGGCAGCTCTTGCTCACTAGGGGGGTTCAGACCCCCCTGTCCCAGCTGACTCCAGGCAGCTCTTGCTCACTAGGGGGGTTCAGACCCCCCTGTCCCAGCTGACTCCAGGCAGCTCTTGCTCACTAGGGGGGTTCAGACCCCCCTGTCCCAGCTGACTCCAGGCAGCTCTTGCTCACTAGGGGGGTTCAGACCCCCCTGTCCCAGCTGACTCCAGGCAGCTCTTGCTCACTAGGGGGGTTCAGACCCCCCTGTCCCAGCTGACTCCAGGCAGCTCTTGCTCACTAGGGGGGTTCAGACCCCCCTGTCCCAGCTGAATCCAGGCAGTTCTTGCTCACCACGCTTGCCCACAGCCCCTGTGAGTAGCTGCGCTCAGTCCCAAGCAAGTTTTTTCCTATTTACACACCACCAAGCAGCCATCAGGCATCTTCGCAGCCTCCTGGACTCCAGTCAAGTGAGAGAGCAGCAGATGAACAGCAGCATTCTCACTCCCAGAGCCTTGGGCTGGCTAATAACCAGCTGCGTAGGACACATCAAATGCTGCCGTGGCCACTCAAAGAGCCTGATTCACCACTGAAGGACTTTCCTCCTTCCAAATCCACCTTGTTTGTTTTGGAGAAAACACAGGTGATTTTGTACACCGACTATCTAGAAGACGTGATCTCTGACCTCACAGCTTTTTTATGTGTTTACATTTCCACACCTCAAACAGAAAACAGGACTTTGGTAGGTGACCTGGCATTCCCAATTATCAACCCTGATTTTTTTTTCCCCCCGTCTAAAGGATTTAAAAAAAAAAAAAATCATCTATGAAGACTCATTACACTATCATGAAAGAGAAATTATCACATGGCTCAACTCAGCCAACTCAGAATCATAGAATCATAGAACAACCAGGTTGGAAGAGACCCACCAGATCATCGAGTCAAACCGTTCCTATCAAAACTTGCAAGAGAGCTGGATGGTGAAGACAAAAATTTAATGTTTCCTTCACAGCAGTTACTGCCAGAGCACTCAGGAAGCAGTAACTTCCAATTCCTGCTTGTTTCAGAAAGATTTCAGCAAAAAGCTCTATAATTAACATGATGTTTCCACGCAGACACCAAAGACATCGTGCGCATTAAAACTGCAGCGAAGCTAACTTGATTTAAAGCTCTAAGGTCCTCCTGGATTTAATTATATGCTAATCCCCAGCAGTGAGTGAGTATTCCTTGAGAATTCTTTTTATTGGAGTATCCAGTACATTTTCCACAGTTCAAGCAATTAAAAAAAACCCTAAAATGTCTCAGGGAGACCCAGGTATGTATATCTAATTAATGGTATGTGATTTCTACACCACAGCTGCTGTTGTAACAGCAAGAAATATAAATATCAAAGCGTTCGGTTTAAATGGAAGAAGCCAGAAACTCAATAAACGCACATTAGACCATGCCTGTGGTAGACAGAGACATCTAATATTGAATGTTCTTCAAGGTGAAGCTTTCACCTGAAGAAACTTCTCATACTCTACCCAGCAACACGAGGACACGGCTCCCAAACAGCTCAAGACTCACCGCAGAGCGCAATAATTCACGGCGCAGTCAGATTGCAACCAGACATTCCTGCTTTGAAAGAAGGGGCTGGTAGCCCAAAAACCCCAATTGAAATTCAAGTTGGCAAACGTTTTCCTTACTGCTGTGGCTCATTTAAATCCTTATAACGACTTGCAGAACGAGACGGTACCCGAAAATACTTGAAGAGTGAATCTTCCCCTTCCACTCTTCTTCACAAGTGTTTTTGTCCCATATTTCTGCAGGCACATGCGAGGCGGAACAAAAATGTCTCAATTTACGGCTTTAAAATATTCTATCAATGGTGTGACTTGACTTTCTGTGGCCTGTTCTCACCCTAAGACAAGACAATTTCAGCCGATGCCTACAGCTTTTCTCATTTTCTCAGCGAGCACGAGCTCGAAGTGGCAGCGCCTTCCTCCCCAAAGGATTCAACGCAGAACGTGACATTTACTTCATCCCAAATTAGGGATGAAATTGTTGTGTGGCTCCCAGAACGTAGTGAGATGGACACTAAATGCTGATCAAGTCATCGTGAAGGTATCTGCGGCATATTGCAATCAAGCTCAGCTAAATAGCATCCTTCCCCCTTCCCAAATTGATATGGAAGCACCTCAAATGACTCAAGCCATTACCTGCAATGGACATTATCATCCATTAGTATCTTATCATCCATTAGTATCTGGCAGTTAATCAGTCCTATTAAGTTAACTAGACCTCATCCTGCTTTAAAAATGCCACTCATACACTTATTCTAACTCGGAGGACTCAAAGACTTGTAAAAAACAGATTACCAAGAGTTTAAGATAATACTCCAACCCTATCTTATCTCCTGATGTCCCTTATCTGATGATGGGATTTTTGCACTGGGTCAAGGGGTTTGGGAACTGTTTCTCTTCTTGCAAGCGGCTGTTTACACAGAGACAATTATTCATTCTCAGAGTCCCACAACCAGAGGATCCACTGTTCAGCAACGCTTTGGAGATCAAGTATTGGCTCTTTCAAACATCTCCTCTTCGGTTTCAGATTGCAGACGTCAGCCGCTTGATCTTGAGCTGCTGACTCAGATTTTTCTATCAGTTCCAGGACAAGCCTGAGAGGACAACACACCAACTCTAAGTCCGGCAGGTGCTTCTTCCACTGCTTTTGCCTTCTGAAGTTCTCCAGAACTGGACTTCATTACACAGGAGTCTCCAGTCTTTGACACACGGATTCCAACCCTTCCCATGTCAAACAGCTTAACCAGCAAGCGCGTCGTATTTTAACAGGTAAAGATAAAACTTTCCAGAATAACTTCACCAGCTATTATTTTTTTAATAAGCCCTTACAGCCGAGTTCGTTCCAGCCAGCTTAGTAATCAGGATGAGAGCTCAAGGCAGACACCCTGGAAGTCGGCAAGTCTTACTTGGCATACGATGAAGAAAAACTCAGTTCAGAGCAACGTTGATACTGGTTGTGGGCGCAGATACTGCCTTTTCCCAGTAATCGTGTTGCAAGAATTTGGAGCCGTTTCCTCAACAGCAAGAAGAAAGCCAACTCGCTGCTTTAAACTGCTTTTCTTAATAAAGGGATTAACGCTTTCGCTGCTGGTAAAAGAACTGCTTTGCTATCCAGAAGGAACCGCCAAGTTCATCGTTAAAAACCCATCCATACAACCTGCCTAATGAAGAGAGAAGGCTTGAATATGTCCAATTCCCACCATGCTGGCAGTAAGCTTAGTCTAGCTATCAACAGTAAAAGGATCTAGAGGAGTTTCTACCCTAAAACAACCAAGCACCGAGATCCCAGCACCGGGACCCCAAGCACCAGGATCCCCAGCACTGGGATCCCCAGCCCCGGGATCCTCAACTTTTGAGTGTGTGAGCCAGGGTTTTTGACAAGGCCACTAAATAAGTGTGGCTGCAACTGGAAGAGCAACGAGGTTGCTCGATGGTTGGACTCGATGATCCGATGGGTCTTTTCCAACCGGGTGATTCTGTGATTCTATGAGGAACTGAAGAAGCATGGCCACAACTGAAGAGTGAGGAGGACCCTAAGTATGTCAGAAATGATGGCTCCCTCTGTACTCTCGGTGGCCACAGATGCCCACCTCGAGTCTTTCCTGGCTTTAAAGACTTCCCAAAAGCAGGAAGGAAAGTACTGCATCCAATGGTGTGACCAGCAGGGCCTGGGAGGTTATTGGCCCTCTGGA
>WAAB01000417.1:26304-43114 GCA_013389865.1 Piaya cayana
GCTGCCCAGGGAGGAGGTTGATTCACCTTCCCTGGAGGGGTTTAAGGGACGGGTGGACGAGGTGCTGAGGGACATGGGTTAGTGATTGATTGGAATGGTTGGACTCTATGATCCGATGGGTCTCTTCCAACCTGGTTGTTCTACAATTCTATGATTCTATGATTATTTGTAAGGCCTTACTGAAAACTTGGAGCAGTAAACTTTCCTTTTCTCATTTTTAAATTAAAAGCTAGTCTAGGCTATTTTGCAGTCTCCATCCCCACTCATCCATCAGCACAGCTTCAGCTCTTTGGACGGATGATGGAATGGGACAACATAGGAGAAGCGGTGAGGAAACTCGTTGCTCACAGCAAGCTGGTTTTCTCTCTTTTATTCAACTGTGTACCTGTGAACAGGAGGTAAGTGTGGGAAAATACAGTTGCGTAAATGCTCTCATGTCTTCTCCAGAGTGCAGAAATTCCTCTTCTTTCATTCCTCTCCACAATGAAACACGTGGCAGCCTCATGGACACATGCAGGTGGGATAGAGCTCTGGCTCTGTGTTCTTTGTAAGCCCAACATACCCACGGAGGCATCTCTGCTGAATATAAAGAGAGAAGAAAATGGGATTGAAAGAGCTCTTTGTTAATCCTGAATGAAAGCTGAGTTGAACATCTGCTCCCTATCAGTTCCTCAGTCACCTCCATACAGATGGAGGCAAGATGACAGGCTGAGAGATTTGGGGTTGTTCAGCCTGGAGAAGTGAGGGTCCAGGGGGAAGTTAGAGCAGCTTCCAGTATGGAAAGGGGCTCCAGGGAAGCTGGAGAGGAACTTTTCCAAGGGCATGGAGTGATGGCTCCATGAGATATGATGGCTCCATGAGATAGGAGAAATGGCTTTAAATTGGAAGGGGGAAGATTTAGAGTAGACATTAGGAAGAAATTCTTCACCATGAGGGTGGGGAGGCCCTGGCCCAGGCTGCCCAGAGCAGTGGTGGCTGCCCCATCCCTGGAGGGGTTCAAGGCCAGGCTGGATGGGGCTTGGAGCCCCTGATCCAGTGGGAGGTGTCCCTGCCCATGGCAGGGGTGGCACTGGATGGGCTTTGAGGTCCCTTCCAACCCAAACCATTCCATGATTATAAGAGGCACCGATGTTGGTGCTGGTGTCCGTTCCTCCACAGTGGTTTGGCTTCGCCAGGCCTAAGGGTGCCGAGAGAAGGAACTGGTGCTCCCAGGCACCACGCACCAGGGCTGGGGGAGGTGGCTCCCTTGCACAGCTCACATGGAAAATCCAGCTATGTTAGGAATGTGGAAACTTTAGCGCGCACGAACCATGTTACTCATCGTGACCACAGAGCTCTTCCATCAGCACGCTTCCCCGCGGTATCACGGTTACACGCTTTGTTTGCCCTGATAGCCCAGGGGCTCCCAGCAGAAGCCAAGGGCTTTTGGGGTGCCCTGCAGTGTTTTGGCCACTTGCGACAGTGAATAAGCTACAAGACACCCCCCACCCGCTCCGAAACCGCCGGCTTGTTTTCATTCCTTGGGGAAGCTGTTCCAGATATGTTAATCCCGATAAAGCTATTATTCATGTCATACTCTTAGGTTTAATGCCTTTTCCCATATCTTGATAACTAGGGGGATAACGCAGCGGGGTTAACGTTTCCATCGGCATTTTTCACACGCAGTCTGGGTTGTGATTTATAAGGTAAGAGTCTCTTGCTTTGCTTGGTTCAAATTCCCCATTTTCCTTCCAACCTGACTCCTTTCTAGAATTTCGGTTTCCCTGCTTTCCATCCAAGAAAGTATAATGTGTATATTAATAAATAAATAGAATCTAGTGCTATCTGTGGTGACGACTGCTAATCTAGTATATGAGGGCTGAGCATCTTCCATACGAGGACAGGCTGAGAGGGTTGGGGTTGTTCAGCCTGGAGAAGAAAAGGCTGCGGAGAGACCTTATAACAACCTCCCTGTACTGAAGGGGCTACAAGAAAGCTGGGGAGGGAGTGGCAGGACGAGGGGCAATGGGGATAAAGTGGAGAGAGGCAGATTTAGACTAATGATAAAGAAGAATTTCTTCCCAATGAGGGTGATGAGGCCCTGGTTTAGGTTGCCCAGAGCAGGGGTGGCTGCCCCATCCCTGGAGGGCTTCAAGGCCAGGTTGGATGGGGCTTGGAGACCCTGATCCAGTGGGAGGTGTGGGACTGGATGGGCTTTGAGGTCCCTTCCAACCCAACCCATTCCATGATTCTATGACTTGATGGGAATATCAAAATTCATTTTTCTCCTCTCACAAGTAATCTGCCTAGACGCGCTCCGTGACTGCAATGAAAGAGTCGAGAACAAGTGTTTTTAGTATCAGAATGACTGCTTGATGATTTGAATCTAAAATTGCCATCAGGATCTCTCTCCGCGCAACGCCAACTACCAAAGCATCTGTGGAAAGTATTAAACAATATGCATAAAACATGAAGCTCGCACGTCCCCTTCCCTCCTCCTTTCGGCATGTGTGCGCGGAGCTAAATGGGATGTACATTAAAAGAACATTACGAAGGTTTAAGGTCAAACACTTGTGTACTAGGAAACGCGCAGTTCCTGTGTGTCGGAAACGTGGGCTCCCTCGTGGGTAAGCGGTGATAAGTCATTAATTTCATCACCACGTATTATTTTTTTTCCCGAGATCCTATTCAGCCCGCAGAGCGATATTGTCACCTTAATGAGCAGCTATTCAGAAACAT
This sequence comes from Piaya cayana, assembly GCA_013389865.1. Lineage (NCBI taxonomy): Eukaryota > Metazoa > Chordata > Aves > Cuculiformes > Coccyzidae > Piaya > Piaya cayana. Next base: position 29,023 of record WAAB01000417.1, read on the forward strand.
CTGTAGAGCTCGCAGGCCGGCGCGGAATCCCTGCCTCGGTTAGGGCCGCTATTCAAAGCTGCTTCTGAACACGTACCCGTCTGTTATCTCTTCTGCGGGACTTCTCAATGTCATATTGGAGTTCTGAATGGATGAAAAGAAGTTATTTTTTTTTGCTGCCACTTTGCAAGATGATACGGATCTGAGGAGGCCTGTTTGACAGATGAGAAGCAGTAAAGTCACAAGTACCTGCCAATTCTGGTTGAGCCTCGGCTCGTTCCTAATACTTAATGTTACACGGCACCGCAGATGTTTGAAACGGAGTTCTTAACGCTTTCATAGAACCATAGACTCATTAAGGTTGGAAAAGACCTCTAAGCTCAAGCAGTCCAACCGTCAGCCCAGACCCACCGTCCTAACCAAACCATGTCCCAAAGAACCTCATCTACATGCTTTTTGAACCCTTCCAGGAATGGAGACTCCACCACTGGAGACTCCACTCCACCACATCTTCTAGGGCTTCACCACTCTGTCAGTAAATAAATGTTTCCTAATATCCAATCTAAGCCTCCCCTTTCACATGGAGCCGAGAGGGGATAGGACTTAAAACCAGAAAGCACCACACTACGTTGTGTGTGTAGGGAATAGAATCTGTCCCTTAATGAAAAGAAGGGTTCAAGAAGCTTGACTGCCACATGAGTCTCAGATCACTGTCAAGGGACTGGAGCTGTTGCTGCTGAACTCAAACCCAAATCTTCTTTTTTTTTAATGAGGGTTTAAATTTGATGATGATAAGGTGAGGGTGAGCATCTCCTGTTCGGAGGAGGCCACAGAGACAATGCGAGGACTGGAGAACCTCCCGTACGAGGACAGGCTGAGAGAGTTTGGGTTGTTCAGCCTGGAGAAGAGAAGNCTTTGAGGTCCCTTCCATCCCAAACCACTCTATGACTCTACAAACACACCACCCAGCTCACAAATCTCTGCAGAAGCCACAAGAATTATGTGGCTTATTCACATATATGCCTTAATTCTGTGGATGGAAACGCTTAATATTTTTGAGAATAGGGAAATATGTCTATTGGGACCCAAACAAACCCTGTTTGTGGTGACTTCTTCCAAGGGGAAAGAGCCGGGATTCGGATACATTCCTGCTGCCCCTGACAGCCGGGTGACCTTCTCATCCCACCAGCTGGGCAATTGCCTCACGTCAAAACTTCCCTGAAGCAGAACTCATTCCTCTTGGGTAAACACATCCAAAGCAGGAGAACTCCTGGATAAACACAGTAAAAGTATCTCATGCAAATCCGACGCTCGCTGCTTTGCTGTTCCATTATGTATGATTTGTTAGCGCTCGCAGTAAGAACAAATTGCACATCGGGGGGAGCGGGGGGGGGGGGTTCTGCCATCCGTGAAATCACGTGCCGCTCAAGGACGTTTCCTGCTGTAGGATCGCAGAGGGAGCAGCTTTCCACGAGCAGGAACGCACGTGAGAAGCCAAAAATCAGCTTTCCCAGCCCACAGCTTTAACTCTGGTGTTTTGTCTGAATTCCTAAAGCTGTTGTGCATTCCTCGCTCGTGCAACATCGGCACAAACATCTTACGAAGGGCTTGTATCCGCAGACATCAAAGAGTACGAGCCCTTAATCTGGATGACAATATCGGGTTGGATCGCATCAAAAAAAGGAAGAATTGGTTTGAGATTTATTGCTTTTCAAAGCTCCATTTGAAGAAACATCCAGAGTCGTGTTCAATCGATCTGGATCCAAGCTCTGATCTGAGCCGGGCTGATCTGAAGATCCATGGAAATCTGTGGAGAGAATCCTATTGAATTGATTCTGCTTCGGCTCGGAGTGGAATGATTTCTAACCCTTGGTTGAGAATACCCCGCAGACAAAAAGAGATTTCATTTTGCAGTTCCTGGAGGTTAATTATGGAAATTCGTTAGAGTGGATCAGCAGTCCCAGTTGCTGGGGAGACGGGAAAACTATTTGGTATGAAATTCTAGCCTAGAGCTGGAGAAAAAAAATTTCTGACAGAACGATTTTCCATCAGAAATATTGATATGCTGAAGGCAAAATATTTTGCAGAACTGCCTCGATTTCAGTGAAATTTTGCGTTCAGAACTTTCTGAGTTAAATCACTCTGGTTGCACCATTTGGATTTAACCTCTTTTTAATGAGACGTTCAATTCCAAGATTTATTTTTGGCAATATATATGTGTAAACGCAAACATTTCGACTTTATTTAAAGGATGGACTTCGTTTCACAGGGAATTTAGAAATCCTTCTCTAATCCCGTTTGAGGGTGGAAAAAAAAGCAAGTGAAATTGTGTAATCCTCAATTTTCACCCAGCTCCAAGCAGATCCCAGTGGGTGCTGGGGCCAAGGGTAGAAACCGGGACCAGCTTCCAGGCTGGAGGGAAGCGGATTAAATCAGAATTGCATGTCCTTACCCATTCCTGTGGACGCTGCACTTCACAGGGCTCCCCTGAAGGCGAAGCGGTTTTAAATTATTGCTGAAGAGCAGAAAGAACTCAGCAAAATCCTGACTGCTTTTTTTTTTTTTTTTTTTGGCTGCGGTACCATCAACAAAGTTTAATTGTCCTGAGGAAGTTAAAACTGTTTCTCCCCTCCTGGAACTGCTCCCCCGCCCCTTCATACCACACCAAGCCTCAAATATTCAGTGAACTAAAGCTTTCCTGGCTGCACAGACATACTTGTAATTCTTGCTCGTGTGAATGAGTAACAGCAGCGTCCAGGGCAGCGGCTCAGACCCTTGGAAACATAGCAAGGATTTTTTCAGTGCCATTTGAAACTCTTTAACACGCTTCAGGTTTGATTTTTATTGCTCTTTTCTCTCCCTTTCCCACCACGACGTTGCAGGGTGAAGCTCCGCGGCCTGATCCAGTGGGAGGTGTCCTTACCCATCACTGCATGAGATTTAAGGTCTCTTCCAACCCAAAGTATTCTATGATTCCATGAATTTCTCTGCTGGTTAAGCTTGTGATCGTAGCTATTACCTCATGTGTGACCAGTGTGGGGATCCAGGAGATGCAAGAGCATCTATGAGAATTGAGCAGATAAACCTCTTCAATAAGAAGAGCGAATGTTCAAAGTTATTAAGCTTCCTCGTAGCTGGAAAAAGCAAAAGCTGGTAGCTCAAGTCCTTGCCCCCAAATTTCTAATTAGCTTAAAAGCCGTTCGTTTTCAAGGCAGCTCCTGCGTGGCCGCGGCTGTCGGCACCGAGGGATTAGCTCTTCGGAAGGAGCTGCTCTCCAGGGCTGCTTAGAGTGAGGCTGCAGACCAAAGCTGCAACGTAAAATGAGATTTAAACCAAGCCCCCAGGTCAAACAGGACGTTTCTGGGTCATGCCGACCCTGGCCTTGATTTTTCACTCCTGCTGCCTGCAGCCAGGAAGGTGAAAGGCAGAATTTTGCTCCGTTTCTTTGCTTACTTTGAGATGCTGCTGTGGGGCATGGAGGGATGTGGTGTGTCCAACACCGCATGGAGCTTCCACGACCTGGAGCTCAGAAGGAGCTCACCAGCAGAGATGGATGGTGGGGGATAGATGCAGGGATGGTGGTGGGGAGGGGGCTGAGGGTCCCAGTTCCTAAACCAGATTGAGTGTGAACACCTGCAGGTCACACATGATTCAACTCTCTTTAGAGAGAAGCAAATGCGAGTCTAATTAGGCAAGTGTTGGAGGCAACAGGTTTCACACACTTCCCACCCTGAGATTTCCATAGGCAGGGAAAGTCAGTCGCTCCTAATTAAATGACTCAGGAAAGACTAACTGGTCTCCTAACTCATTTCGAATTTGCTTTTGTAGTCAAATGAATGATTCAAAGTTTTCAATCTCTTCTTCCTCCGCTGCACCTCCCCTGGAGGGGTTTAAGGCACAGGTGGATGAGGTGCTGAGGGACATTTGTTAGTGATTGATGGGAACGGTTGGACTCAATGATCTGGTGGGTCTCTTCCAACCTGGTGATTCTATGATTCTATGCTGTTTACTAAAAGAGCTTCACAGGAATGTTACAAGAGCTCCTGGAGCATCTTCACTTTATCAGCAGCTTTATTCAAGGTTGTGTGTCATAAAAGAAGGTCGGAAGGAACCTATGGGATGTCACTGCGCCATCCCTTCATGTCCAAACCCCGTGAAGCAACGTGTGGGCTCTGCGCTGGCAAGAGGAGGAGTCCAGGGCTTTTCATCTGTTATTGGGTTTGTCTGCATTACTGTGGGCTCCATGTGGTGGGGTGGAGGCAGCCCCTGGGAGACCAGGGCTCGGAGCAGGGCTCTGCTGCAAGATTCCTCTTTGCTCTTCAGTCCTAGGAACAGCCCGGCAGCAGCATCCAGCATAAATCACTCTCAAGCTCTCACTGCCTATATTGGATGCATTAAAAATTAATTACTTAGCTTAGTTATTTCATAGGGAAGGCAAGACCGAGCAATAAGAACCATAAAACCATTACATCAGCCTGCACGGAGCGGGCTGGGAGCCTTCAGGAGCCTCGAGCTGTGCTTTCCCTTTTGCATAAGCCCGTGCTCAGCACATCCAGGTGAGCGGCTGCACACGCTGGGCTGGGGGGTGAACACCCAGGGTGGATTTCAGCTGGAACATGTATTTGCAGAGTCAAAGGAAAGCCTCATGTTTCTCACCATAAAAGGTAAGGAGTGAAATTCCAGAGCTGAATTTACATGTCCTGCTGCTCCTCAACGTGGGAAAAGAATGCTGCGTCCTCCCACATATCTGCTTCCCATCCCAGGTCTTCCTCCCTCCGACTTGTCCGTGCAAGTCAAACCTTTTCTGCCATGAGCCAACAATTAATTATGAGCATATAATAACCTTTTATAAAGAAAGATGCACGCAGGAGCCGGGTCTGGCTCCCTCGATGGCTTAGAGAGTTTTTCTCCCACTCTATTTTCCAAATTAATTGGAGCGACCCATGTTTTTCACAGGTCTAGGGGGGGGACATCTGGCATAGAAATCTCTTCTGGCCTGCTGCCTAATAAATAACGATGGGGAGAGAGGATTATCCAGCAGCAGAGCTTGTTCATGGGGTCTGAGGGGATATTTCTGATGAGAACGGGATGCCTGTGCAAGGTCAGCATCCCTGCAACATCCCGAGTCGCAGCGCTGCTCCGCAATTTCATCCCTGTGAAAAATCAGCAGGGGATGGACGGTAGATCTTCTCCTCCAAAAAAAAAGGAGAATTTGGAATCGAGCTGCGGAAATATGTTGCATGGGGAATGAGAAGGGTGTTCTCGAAACAGTTTTCTCCACCAAAATGAGTGCGACAGAGAGGGCGAAGCGCTGACAGTAATTAAAAGCTAATTTTAGATGCTAAAGTGGGTAAATTCTGAAGTTTCTGGAATCTTCTGCTCCAAGTACAAAAGAAACTCGCTCTGTTCCTGGTTTTCCTGCCAGTTTTCCATCAGGACCTGGGGCAAGCCGGTTCATGTCTCCATGCCTCGTTCCTTATCTGAAGCTTGTGTTAACAACCAGGCTTTACAAGGGCACCGGGAGGGCGAACCCATTGCCACCAGCCCTGAAAAAGCTCTGGTGCCTCCTGGGAGCCCAGGATTCAGCTGGAAAATGTGGTGAGGACCTCTGTGGCCCCCTTGGCTGGTCCCTGGGTGCTGCTGTCCAGAGCTCTCTGTTTCCCCCAGCCCCGTGACCCTCCCATTGCCTGGTACATTGAACCCAACTGTGTTGCTCCAAAATGTCAGAGGGGCCTCAAGAAGCCGTGTTTCAACTCTGAAAAGCTTAAAGACAATCACCAAACAGTCTTCAGCCCAAGGGACCTGGCTCTGAAGAAGGGCTGGAGGCAGAAGAACAAAATTAGGTGGCTTTTTGCCCCTAGGTGGAGGCTGCGGGGAGGCAGGTTGGNGAAGCCGCACTTCAACTCTGAAAAGCTTAAAGACAATGACCAAATGGGACCTGGTTCTGAAGATGGGCTGGAGGCAGAAGAACAAAATTAGGTGGCTTTTTGCCCCTAGGTGGAGGCTGCGGGGAGGCAGGTTGCGTTGTTGAAGGGAAGATCATATAGAATCATAGAATCACAGAATAATAGGATAGTTTATGTTGGAAGAGACCTCAAAGCCCATCCAGTGCCACCCCTGCCATGGGATCCACCTTCCACTGGATCAGGGGCTCCAAACCCCATCCAAGCTGGCCTTGAACCCCTCCAGGGATGGGGCAGCCACCCCTGCTCTGGGCAACCTGGGCCAGGGCCTCCCTGATCTCACTGGGAAGAATTTCTTTCTGATGTCTACTCTAAATCTTCCCCCTTCCAATTTAAAGCCATCCACCCTCATCCTATTACTCCAGCCCCTCCCCGGCTTTCCTGGGGCCTCTTTCCATACTGGCAGCTTCTCTAAGCTCTCCCCGCAGCCTTCTCTTCTCCAGGCTGAACAACCCCAAATCCCTCAGCCTGTCCTCATAGCAGAGGAGCTCCACCCCTCTGATGGGGCTTTGTCAGGTGATGCTGTGCTTAATCATCAGTCAATAATGAGAGAAGAACATTTACAAGCTCATTAGCCGGACAGTGCATAGGAGGGTGATTAACACCCCAGGGATCCTGATGCACCAAGGAGCCCATTCAGGCAGTGATTTGCTGTTTGTCCCCAAGACAAGGAGATACCAAACCCCAGCGAGCAGAATCCCAGCACCAGGGAGCAGATCTTTTTAGCCCTGAGCGCCTGGGAAGCAAAGTCTGGATCAGAGAGTCATGGTGCAAACCCTTGGAGCTCCAGGAGAATGAGCTGCATGCTCAGGTGCTTGTACAGAAAGGATGGCAGCTCGGAAAGGGCAGATTTCACACGCACCAGAGGGCTGAGTTGTCATCCCAGTGAGCACAGGGGATACCTTGGGCTTCAGTGAGGAGGGAGATGGCATTTGCTGCACCGATTTAACCACACCTGCAGCTCGCAGTTGCACCAGGCGAGCTGGTTCATGTCCCTCCCTGTTTAAAAACCACAGTGAACCAAGCCCAGGGAATTCCCCGTTTCCTCGACGGAGACTTTGCTGATTGTCTTAGCTCTGAGGACAGAGCTCCTGGGCACCATGAGAGCGAGGAGCTGCTTTTTTACGTGGAGGCAGCTCCCAGACCAATAGCGGGGACGTCCCCCCCGGGTGGCAGGTTCAGATTGTACACCAGGAAAAACATCTTCGCCCAGAGGGTTCTCAAGCACTGGCAGAGGCTGCCCAGGGAGGTGACTGAGTTCCCATCCCTGGAGGTGTTTAGCAGACAGGTAGTTGAAGTGCTTAGGGAGATGATTTAGTAATGGACGGGTACGGTTGGACTTGATGTCATCTCAAAGGTCTTTTCCAGCCTAACAATTCTATGATTCTACAATTTGACTGGAAAACTGGGGGGATCGGAAACTGGACATCAGAAAAAAAAGTGTTCATGGAAAGGGTCACTGGGCACTGGAACAGGCTGCCTGGGAGAGGGTTGAGTCACCATCCTTGGAGGGGTTTGAAAGACAAGTGGGTGAGGTGCCCAGGGACATGATTTAGTGATTGATGGGAATGGTTGGACTCGATGATCCTGGAGGTCTTTTCCAACCTAGTGACTCTGTGATTTTTCTTGTATTCAATCCTATCTCTGAGCAGATGTGAGGGGACTGCACGGGGCAATAACAGCCATGAAAAGACCACAGGGCTTCCTCCACGCTGCAGTCGAATTCATTCATGCTCTGCAGGGCCACAGGCGGAGAAATCGGCTCTGCTTATTGCGAAACCTCGTTCAAAGTGTTTACAAAGGTGTGGGTTTGTTTCATTGCTGGGGTTAAGGCCAAGTTCTCTCTCTGCCCCAGCCGCAGAGTCTGTTCCTGGGGCAGAGTGCACCTCTCACACCATCTCCAGGAGTCTCTGATGGAGCTGGGTTAATTTGTTCAGCTCCTCTGGATCCCTTTGAAGGAGGAGATCAGTCGCTGGTTTTAGTGATGCCCCTGCAAATCCCAAAAATGATGGAGCCTCTCCGGGGCACAACTGTGCTCTGAAGACCACTTGACCTAACGACACTCATGCTCCCCAACTCCTTGGTCTTACTCAGCTTTGCAAAATGATCTTGAATTACCGAGAGGGGGAAGAGGAGTTATTAATAGGGATGTTGGAACGGGCTGCCTGGGGAGGTGGTTGACTTGCCTTCCCTGGAGGGGTTTAAAGTGCAGGTGGATGAGGTGCTGAGGGACATGGGTTAGAGATTGATAGGAATGGTTGGACTCGATGATCTGGTGGGTCTCTTCCAACCTGGTGATTCTATGATTCTATGAAGTCAAACAGCTCACAAAGTCTCTGGTGGGTATAAAGCTCAAGCTTTTTTATTGGGAAGACAGAGCTCCAGCAAGGAGCACCAAGACCTTGGGGCACACGGCATCCCCTCGTGTTGCTTACAGGGCATGCGAGCCCAAGGGCTTGAGCACAAGCCATAGACCAGAAGGGTTTGATTTTGCTAGAAAAGTCCAAGCCTTTGGTCAACACCCAGATGCTACAATGAGCTCGAGGGAGAGGGACGCTCCCCCGTCACCAGCAGGACGCCAGCCCTTGTGTATGAAGCCGTGTTTCTATTTAGTTAAGAGACTCTCCCCCAAGTGCAACATAAGCAAGGAAAGTGGCCTGGGCTGGGAGCCAGGGTGCTAGCGGGATCCCTATCGCTCCTCTTCCTTCCTCTCCGGCGGGTGGGAATCCCCCCTCCCAGCCCTCAAGCCCTTGGGTTGCGTTGCAGTTGGTGACATCAGCACATTCCCAGCAGCAATCCCGTGGGCAACTTGTTAGCTTTTTGCACTGAGTCACCCTTCAGCAAACAAGAAAGATAAGAAAATAGATGGCAGCGCTCCAGCCAGCACAGATGCTGGTTTATTTTGAACTACAGAAACATTTTATGTGCTAGAGGAGGGATGCTGGTTTCCTTTTCCACCCAAAAATCCTCTATTTCTCCCTTTTTCTCCCCGTTTTCCTGCGGCAATTCCCTATCACATCAAATACCTTCACTGTAGGTACCCAAAAACCAAGGAAGGGCCAAAGCAAATATTGTGTCTAGATCAACAGCACCACAGCTCCAGAGGGACAATTTCTCCGCTTCTAGTTTTGTTTCATCAGAAAATCAAACACCGCCTTCACAAGCAAAATGCTATTTTTCCCTCTTGAAACTGCATTAGGAAAATGAGGCCAATGCGGTTTTCATTTGCAGCACTAATTTGATGAACTTCAGCAGGCTAATGATATCGCAGCGTGTAATTGAAGCAGTCGTTAGTCTCGCTGAGCCCCTCCTGCCTAGCAAGAGCCTGGTGCTTTGGAGGCACTGCCGACCTCTGGTCCTGGAGCTCAGCCTCTGACCTGAAGAAAGAATCATTGAATCATAGAATAATCGGGTTGGAAGAGACCCATCGGATCATCGAGTCCAACCATTCCCATCAATCACTAACCCATGTCCCTCAGCACCTCGTCCACTCGTCCCTTAAACCCCTCCAGGGAAGGNTGCTGAGGGGCCCACAACTGACCCCAGGATTTGAGGAGTGGCCTCACCAGTGCTGAGTACAGAGGGAGAAGAACCTCCCTGGCCCTGCTGGTCAGAAGTGTGGGACAGGATGGTTTTATGGCCTTACCAACACGTCCCCTTATTTTGGTGTCCATGGATGGTCTTTGAGGGCCACCAACACCTGACGGACACCGGACCTGTTGGCTGGGGTTGCCAAGCCCCCGAGAACTGAGATAACGAACAATCAGAGCCCCAGATCCCATCTTCAGCCCCATTCTTTGCCAGGGTTCATGTTGCCCGAGTCTAATGCAGGGACCTGATTGTCCATGCAGTTTTCTCAAGTGCACGATGCCATCAAATTTAGGTTGGGAAACCAGAGGTGAAGGTTTTGCATTGGGTGCTCACGGTGCTGGCAAGATGCAGGGGGACATGGCCACATGCCTGTGACCTCTGCTCTTGTTCTCTCAAACCACCCTGGCACCAAAGAGGAGCCTGGGAGCTTTGGATCAAGTGATAAAAAGCCCTGAGAAACCATTGCAGCTGTAGTCCTGCTTTTTCTCCAGCCTTAAAATGGGCTGAATATAGTGATTGCTGTTGTTTTTTTTCCCAGTGAGTGAGATCCCCAGTGTGTGACGTAGCTACAAGGCATGAGTCACTGTTTGGGTTACCTGGCGCGCCGTGTGTGTTCTCTATCTCGGTGTTTACACTGCAAATCTCATTTCTGAGCCGGCTGTTGTCTAAGCACCTTCTTGATATCTGTGCTAAATAATGTGTCTGAGCTGTGCTTCTGGTCCAGGCAGGGAAGCAGCGCTGGGAATGTTGCCTGATGGAAAGTCAGGAGAGGCCACAAATATCCTTCTGTTTATCCTGGGAATGATGACACTGGTTTTCTTCTATATTTTCCACCCTAGGCTTGTTGCGCCGGCTCACACTGGCCTCCCAGTAAGGAGGTAGTGGGGAAGTGGGTGGACCAACAGTGATAGGTGATAGGACAAAGGGGGAATGGCCTCAAGTTGCACCAGAGGAGATTAAGACTGGATATTAGGAAAAAATTCTTCACTGAAAGGGTTCTCAGGCCCTGACAGAGGCTGCCCAGGGAGGTGGTGGGATCACCATCGCTGGAGGGGTGTAAAAGATGAGTAGATGAAGTGCTTAGGGATCTGATTTAGTAGTGGACAGGTACAGTTGGACCTGATGTTATCAAAGGTCTATTCCAAACTAGGGATTCTATAATTCCTTGTGGGTTTACAGGCAGGAGTATCGCACCATCCTTAGCTCTTACAGAGAGGATGCTTGGGCTCCTGGTGATGAGTTTTCCAGTCTAATCCTCCATCCCTGCTTGCGCATCAAAGTCTTTACCAAACAGTTGTTTCTTTGTGTGAAAAACACACATGATCTCTTTTCACATTTTAGTTCTTTGTGTTAATTTAAATAGGACAATAATAATAATTACAAAGCAGTATGATATCCATCCAGATCACCCATCTCATGTCATGTTAGCTGCTGGAATGCTAGTATCCCAGTGGGATGCATGCCAGGAAACCTTGGGGAATGAGTAGCTATCATGGGTATCCCAGCCACGAAGATCCTTCCTCAGGGACATTCTGCGAGAGCAATGTTTTAATTCTCATCCTTAAGTTTTCTCTTCCTGCCATTAAGCTAATAATCACATTGTTATGTTAAGTGCATCTTCGTTTTCGTTGGCACAATACACGAGGCGTTTAACTTGGTAGAAGATCAGAAAAAACTACTTTAGTTAGGGGTGAACTCTTGAATGTCTGATGAATCATAGAATCATAGAACGACCAGGTTGGAAGAGACCCGTCGGATCATCGAGTCCAACCATTCCTATCAAACACTAAACCACTAAACCACGTGAGATGAGGATAGGTACCCCTGATAAAGGATGAGATGTTTGGGTACATAGACTCATAGAATTGTAGAAATGGTTTGGATCAGAAGTGTCCTCAAAGCCCATCCAGTGCCACCCCTGCCATGGGCAGGGACACCTCCCACTGGATCAGGGGCTCCAAGCCCCATCCAACCTGGCCTTGAACCCCTCCAGGAAGGAGGGGAGCACCCTCACAGGAAAACATTTCTCATCTCAATCTCCCCTCTTTCAGCTTAAATGCAAGCTTTTATAGGATTAAAGACATTTTTGGAAGGGTCCAACCCCAAATTGCGTATATATTAACAAGTGTTTGATAATTTAGATGTGCTTAAATATCCTCAGCGTGAACGTGCCTTCCTTTGACTCAGCATCCCAGGTGCCAGAGGATGTCACCCATCCGTGATGGCATCCTGGTCGCTAGCGATGGGGCAGCGCAGCTCCATGGATCGCAGCTCGCTGGCTTGCCTCACCCTGCAAGGATTTTCCCTTCCAGCCCCACCAAGTGCACGTGGAAGCAGAGTTCCCCTTGTCACAGCCCGACTTCACATTATACATTCGTGCATTTAAAGCGTGTGCAGCCTGGTAATTAAATTCTGGACTATTTTAAGCACTTCTTGTAGTGATTTGAAGGTCTCGTAATTCAGCGCAGCATATGTTGCTTTCATAGTAAGCTCATTTTACTGACAGCTGCCTGCGTGGGTTCCCCATACTATCTCCATCCTCCCATCAATGAGCCTCACGCCAGGCGCCGGAGCAAGGAGGGGAGCAGCATCGGCAGGTAGCACTCACAAACAGAAGAAAAACATGTTCCCTTCCCCGAGCAAAAAAATCCTGATGTTTTCCCAGCTGCAATGCTAAGGGGGGAATTGGAAAGCTGTAAAGACAACACAGCTCTGTGTCGAGTGGTTTAATCAGCAAAGGGATGGGAGCTGGCATGAATGATGCCTTCTCACAGGCTAGCGTAGGCTCCTTTGCCATGGTTACACGAGCCAGGAAGGGAAAATGAAAGGCGGTGGATACTCAAGCTCGATTTCTTCTCTTTTAAGCCCAGATGGTCAACACACCCAGTTTCCAAAGTAGTGGCAGGAGCTCTAATAGGGAGGAAGGGCTCATGACTGTGTGAGTGCCTGACCACAGTCCTTACACACACCTCAGCAGGCTTTAAGGTCCCTTTGAACCCCAAACCATTCCACGATTCTCTTTGATTACTGGAGGGCAACATCCCCCTGCACCTGACCATCCTCCCACAGCCCAGGGAACAGCCTCTCCCACACGGGCACAGAGAAACTCCCTGATGCTAATGTGAACTTTAAATTATTGTGAGAGTGCCTGGAGCCATGGGTGAGGGCTTTAAAAATAACTCCAAACAGCACAGAAAGGTGTCACCCCAAAGAGCTAAACTGTCATATGAGAACTGGGAACCTGCCTGGAGTCAACCAGAGCATTCATAGAATCATAGAATCACCAGGTTGGAAGAGACCCACTGGATTATTGAGTCCAACCATTCCCATCAATCACTAACCCATGTCCCTCAGCACCTCGTCCACCCGTCCCTTAAACACCTCCAGGGAAGGTGAATCAACCCCCTCCCTGGGCAGCCTGTTCCAGTGACCAATCACCCTTTCTGGGAAATATTTTTTCCTAATGTCCATCCTGACCCTCCCCTGGTGGAGCTTGAGGCCATTCCCTCTCGTCCTGTCCCCTGTCACTAGGGAGAAGAGCCCAGCTCCCTCCTCTCCACAACCTCCTCTCAGGTAGTTGCAGAGAGCAATGAGGTCTCCCCTCAGCCTCCTCTTCTCCACGATAAACACCCCCAGCTCTCTCAGCCGCTCCTCTTCTTCTCCAGCCCCTTCCCCAGCTTCGTTGCTCTTCCCTGGACTCACTCCAGAGCTTCAACATCCTTCTTGTGCTGAGGGACCCAAAACTGAACAATTCATCACTCAGACTTCAGAGGCTCAGTGATCATGTAGAGATGCTGAATCTTTTCTGAAGGCTGTGCTGCTCTCAGAGTTGGGAAAAAAACCCTCCTGTTGTGTTTGTCCTCGGCGGCAGCTGGCTCAGCTCCATGGTATTTGAGGCTGTTGGTGGTGGTGTCTCATTTCAGGCAACGTAACGCGATGGGCAGCGCAGCCCGGAGGTGACGCCGACTCTTTCCCAACGTGCTCAGTGTGAATTTTTCCCAGAGTTTGTCAGGAAACTCTTCCCAGCCACTTTTTCTTGGAAGGGACCATGACCACCAAGCGGAAATCTGCAGGCTCCGGGCCAGGTTTCGTAACGCCTCCAGAATCAACGGGGGGAACAGCAGGATTGCATTTAGAAACCAAAAGTCAAACACAACTGATAACCTTTGCGCTCCCTGGTTGTATAAACATCACCTTTCTTTTGCTCTGCACGCAACAGAACTGGTGTGAAGAAACCACACGGACACAGGAACCCCCCGGATAACTTCTTTAACTCATTATCTACCACATGGGTTTCCTGGCTGGTGGAAATTGCTGCTCTGGAGGGCCAGAGAAAGCTCTGGAAGCACAAAATGCTGGACGTGGTTCAGCCCTCTCCACACCAGCCCTGCGCCACCCTGCATCTCCAGGCTCCCACGCATCTAGGCTTTCCCTGGGAGTATGTATCTCTGCTCAGAAGAGGGAACGAGGGGAAAAAAGGGCATCTTTGGGGGAAAAATCTTTTAGCTGGGAGATTTAGATCTCACTCATGCTCTGGTGTAGATCCCTGGTGTAGATCC
>WAAB01000418.1:0-11190 GCA_013389865.1 Piaya cayana
TCTATGAAAAACTAGCCTCTGTGGTTTAATAGAAGTATCATCCTAATCAGACTGATGTAGATTAAAGATCAGCTGCCAACAGAAACACTTGAACTACTAAAATAAATGGCTTCTAATCTGAAGAAACCTAGAATTCCACTTTTTTCCCCCCAAGCAAATTAATGATACACATTCCTAAATGCTGAAATTAAAGTGGAAACAACACATTCCAGATAGAATAATAGAATCATAGAACAGTGAGGTTGGAAGAGATCCACCAGATCATCGAGTTCAACCAGATTTCATGATGCGGTGTAAATCTCAACTCAACTCTAAAAGCCTGTAAAATAAAAATACCCAGAGCAATCCTTCGAAAGAAACAACCCTCCTAATTCACAGTCCCAGAATATTTCTGCAGGATCTAGAGCCAAGTTTAAAGCACCAACAACAGAATATCTTGCTAGTTAGAAATAGAAATAGGAGAATAACTTACCGAGCTCACAGCGGAGAGTAAGATCTGGATTGAAAGCTTGGAAATACGTGGGTTTATATGGTCTTTTAGACAGTATGGAAAACCTGAGCCACTGGGTATCAAATCCTAATTAGGTACAGGGCAGAATTTGGTCATATACAGCTTTTTCATTGGGTGTAATTATCTTACTCATTTGTGTTTATTACTGCATTGTTATCCCCAAACACCATGAAATGCATCCATTTAAAATCTTTATGGGAGAAGTAACAGCTGCCTTTTATTCCATTGACCTCATTAGCTATGTAAAAAAAAATAATCTATCCCTCTCCTCTAAAGCTTCCTTTAGCAGATGGAGCAGGGGGAGGGGGCAGGGTTCATCCTTACTACTGTTTTCCCTTTAGTTCATTTAAATGCTTTTCTAATGACCCCAACACGTAAAGGGGCTTCAGGAAAGCTGAGGAGGGGCTCTTGAACAGGGAGAGCAGGGACAGGATGAGGGGAACAGTTTTGAGCTGCAAGAGGGGAGATTGAGTTGAGATCTTGGGGAGAAATGTTTTGCTGTGAAGGTAGAGAGGCCCTGGCCCAGGTTGCTCCATCCCTGGAGATGTTCAAGGCCAGGTTGGATGGGGCTTGGAGCCCCTGATGCAGTGGGAGGTGTCCCTGCCCATGGCAGGGGTGGGACTGGATGGGTTTTGAGGTCCCTTCCAATCTAACCTGTTCCGTGATTCTCTTACTCCCCAAAACTGCTAGTTTGCACCTTGACCTCAGCTGTGCCTGTGCAGATGCTGCCTGTGTGTGTGCCTTGTGCTTGTCCATCAGAACGCACACTGCTCCCTACATGTGCTGTAATTAGTAGCCTTGGATGTATCGAGAAGCATCCTTTAAATTAAATGTATGCTGGTGTTCATTAGAATGGAGTCCAGCCTGACGATCTTTTGTTCATATAAAACATTAACGAGCATTTGTGAGGAGTTTTATGAGGTCCAGTTAAGAGAATGCTATTTAATATCCTCTCTCAGTGCTATTCTTGTTTTATGTATGGGTAAACATACGTCATGGTACCTGGAAGAATCATAGAATCATAGAATCACCAGGTTGGAAGAGACCCACCGGATCATCGAGTCCAACCATTCCTATCAAAGAAACAATCTTAATTTTTCAGTACAGCAAAGATGGTATGTGGAGTGAGAATTAACTGTGATACAGGTCATGCCATCACGACTGTGGTTCAGTAAAGTCTATTGCTTTTGTATTTTTCCCCTTTTTCTAGCTTAGAAAAACTCTTTAGAGAGAGGACAGCTGATTTTTTTGTGGCTTGACTCTCTGATTTCACATAATTAGTAAGTATAATGCCAGTTCATTAAAAAGGAGAATATTGTTTTAACCCTGAGTACAGGCTGCCCAGGGAGGGGGTTGAGTCCCCTTCCCTGGAGCGTTTAAGGGACGAGTGGCCGAGGTGCTGAGGGACATGGGTTAGTGATCGATGGGAATGGTTGGACTCGATGATCCGGTGGGTCTCTTCCAACCTGGTTATTCTATGATTCCATGATTCTATGAAAAGATGGATTCAGGCAGCAAGGCCAGGGCTTCATCTTGGTATCACATGTTAAGCAACAGCCAATTCCATCTGCTTCAGGGGAAAACATCACAGTGGACAAGCAGATAGTGAATGTGTAAATGTAGTGAATGTGTCACTGCTTTAACTTGGAGGTGACGTTGAGAGGCAAGAGCCTTTTAATTGCAATTCCATCCCTGTGTTTACCTTGGTGCAATACCAGAGAGTAGCAGGTCACTGCTCTTTGCCTTTCCATTGTGTAGCTCATAACACAGCAGGGAGAACCTCAACTGCTGCATAATACTAATTTTTCCATAGCTAAAGGTTATTTCTCCCTTGGTTCTCAGCCTTCCTGGTGGATTTATGGCTCATGGGTTAATGTTAATGTGTGAGCGTTACGGTGTTGAGCAATGAACCAGAGGATAAAAGCTCAAGAGCCCCTTATGGAGGTGAACTGTGTAGCAGAGGATGTGTCTGGATGGAAATTCCTTAAAGCAGTTACGAATCCCCTTGCAACGCTGAGCCCAGTCTCGATTTTCTTCAAAGCATGTTGCCTCCGTAGCTGCTTACACCTATAACATCCAAAGAACCTAATGGAGGGCTGAGTTATGGGGAAATGTGGTGTCACCCTCTGCAGAACAACGCAGGGATGCTGAGTGGTTGGAGGCCAGGCTGGTGGTGATGGGTTTGGTTAAGGGCACAGGGCAACAGTTATGGAGCTGTTTTGTGTAGGAGAGAGCAAATATCGAGGCTGAATTTGGAGTGGCTGCAACGCATCTCCAAGCTTCCCCTGTGTGTTTCATAATCTGGTCACCAGGCCGCACTTCTGGTCATTGAGAAGTAGAATAGCTCTGGACGTTTGTGCATGGGATATCGGAAGCTTTGTTCTTAAGAAAGCTTGGGGTTTTTTTAAGGAGAAAAAAAATGCAGCAGTAAAATGTGATTTTGTAATGCAAAGGAAAAGCGGAGTGTGCAACTGCTGTCTGAAGCAAAACACCTCAAGATAAGATTTAGAGGGAATGGCCTCAAGCTCCGTCAGGGGAGATTTAGGCTAGAGATTAGGAGGAAGTTTTTCACGGAAAGGGTCATTGGGCATTGGAATAGGCTGCCCAGGGAAGTGGTTGATTCACCTTCCCTGGAGGTGTTTAAGGCACTGGTGGATGAGGTCCTTAGGGACATGGTTTAGTGTTTGATGGGAATGGTTGGACTCGATGATCCAATGGGTCTCTTCCAACCTGGTGATTCTATGATTCTAAGATAAATGTAATTGCAGGGTTTGGTAGGTTTTACCCTTAAAAACTAAACATTGTTCCACACTTCGGTAGTCAGAAATAGGTTCAGTTCTCCTGGAACTGCTGTCCCTTCACAGCCTTTACATTATGGCTAATTTTGTCTTAAAGGAGGGGAAACCTCAGTGGCTTCTTGTGTCTGTGTTCTTTGTTATGAAAATAAACACACTGAACCTTCTTAAGGTTACAGTCTATTGAGTGTGGTAGTTACAAAGTGGTTGAGTTGATTGTATATACCTGGTTTGAGAAATCAAGGGAAATCATAGAATAACCAGGTTGGAAAAGACCCACTATATCATCGAGTCCAACCATTCCCATCAAACACTAAACCGTGTCCCTCAGCACCTCATCCACCCATCCCTTAAACCCCTCCAGGGAAGGTGAATCAACTCCCTCCCTGGGCAGCCTCTGACAGTGCCTAGTGACCCTTTCTGCGAAAATTGTTTTCCTAATGTTCAGCCTGACGCTCCCCTGGTGGAGCTTGAGGCCATTCCCTCTCGTCCTGTCCCCTGTCCCTTGGCAGAAGAGCCCAGCTCCCTCTTGGTGCTTCTCTTGGATGAAGCTCTGAGCCTTCAATTACTTTTATTCACTTTCCTGGTCAGCCTGGTGGAGAGGGCACCTTTTTTGAGCACAAAGTCCTTATTAGCCAAAGCCAGCATGTAATTGATGCAATTGTTTTGAAGGTTCCTGCCTCGCCTGCTGTGATGCGTGCACTAAACCACACATTTTCTGAGCTTTAAACTTAGTAAATCAAGTCTATTTGTGGTGTTTCACTGATCGTGGGGGTTGATTTGGTTCTTGATGTCGATCTGTTTTTTGAACAGTATGATCAAACGTGAGTCTTGGAGAGCTCCCTGCTCTTCTACAGAGCTTTACCTTGCTTCTTTATGGTTTCATACATCTTTCTTTTATATCCTTATGGACAGAGAACTATTAAAGTCTTCTGAAAAATCTTAACATGTTGGCTAAGCACAGAATAAATATATGCTCTGTCAGCACTTTCCAGGTCCTTTGAAGGTGTTGATGCTTTGTTTGCGTCTCAGGTGTTTATTCTGTGTTCTCCTGATAGACACAAAGATGGCAAATTTTATATTTCATAGAATCATAGAACAACCAGGTTGGAAGAGACCCACTGGATCATCGAGTCCAACCGTTCCTATCAAACATTAAACCATGTCCCTCAGCACCTCAGCCACCCGTCCCTTAAACCCCTCCAGGGAAGGTGACTCAACCCCCTCCCTGGGCAGCCTCTGACACTGCCCAATCACCCTTTCTGTGAAATTTTTTTTCCTAATATCCAGCCTAAATCTCCCCTGTTTTGTTTGTGTCTTCAGTTTTAAGGTGCTGAGGGTTGATTCTTCAGCTTCTTGAAACCATTAATTTGAGCTGACACACGCGCTGTTTTGCTGCGTTACTTCCTCGTGGATGTACTCCCAAATTTTGCCTGCGGCTCACCAGTTGACTCATCGCTTTTATTTCCTTGTCATCTCTGGTAGCGCTTGATCTGGCAGCTGTAATACTCCAGTTAACAAAAATAATCCCCGTGACAAGACCAGTTGTGCAGAATATTAACGAGCCTTTAAAGTGTGTTTTGAAAATGCTTTCAGAAAGCACTAACGTGTCTGCTGTCAGTGTTGTCAGCCTTTATGTTCAGATAAATGGACCCTGCAGTGATGTTAACCTCAAGCAGTCTTCAGAAAAGAAGGAAATAAATCCCAGCAGTGTGGATTCCTCTCTCTTTGCATTGAACACCTTGACATTTCAGGACAGAATTAGGAATACATTCCTGAAATAAGACACAACATTTAGTTTTATTGCCAGCTGATAGACTTGAAAATAGCAATTAGGTATTTAATTCCTATGTTTCGGAGGAATTACTTTAGAGATAAATTGCTACCCTATCTAAGCTGAGATGAAGACACATGTTGCAACTCACGTGGTTATCCTCAATTACAGAAAAGGTAGAGCCAGTTTTCCAAAGGAATTATGAGCATCTTATGTCATCCTCAAACACTGTGACTCTATGAAGATAAATCTCTCTATGCAATTAGAGTAGGAAAGCATCCAAGACATTTCCCATTGTTGTGGAAACCTAGATTCAGAATCACCGAGTGGTTTGGATTGGAAGGGACCTCAAAGCCCACTCAGTTCCCCCCCTTGCCATAAGCAGGGACACCTCCCACTGCATCAGGGGGCTCAAAGCCTCATCCAACCTGGTCAAATATTGATAGAGGTTTCTACTTCACAGTAGCCAATAATGCAGTGGGGTCTAGTCCTGCCCTTCAAGATAATTTTGCTGCTAATTTGATGATATATATGTGGTTTTCCATGAGATTCCTTGAAAATGGTGAGCTTTGTTCTGCAGCTTTACCACATCCACCTCTAATTCCACCAAACAAAGTCTTTCCCTCACAAGAACACGCTTAAAGGAAGTCAGAGGCTTTGAGGTTTGAGGTTTACTGTAACAGAACAGCCCAAACAAGTAATCTCTGTTACTACAGATGTAGGAAATTTTTTGGGGCTTGGATAAAATATAGTGTAAATCAGAATGGAGAAGTTGCTACCTGCAATGGCCTGGCAGGAGTGTCTATGTGGCACAGGACGTTGCCATCCTTGGCATTTATACTGGGTTGGAGGATGAGGCTTTGGGCATCCTGATCCAGTGGAAGGTGTCCCAGCCTGTGGCAGTGGGGTTGGAACTGGATGGGCTTTGAGGTCCCTTCCAACCCAAATAATTCTATCATCTGTTGCTGACTCTGCTGCTGAGTGTCAGAAAGCTGCCTCCTCCTGCTGCTGCTGTTTAAGGTGGGTGATAACCCTACCCCAGCACCTGCCTTTCATCAGCAATTGTGATTCCAAAGAGCGTCTTCCACTCATAATTCTGTGCAACATGCATTATTATTGTAATGACTTTAGGTGTCCTTCTAAGTGAAGGGGAAAAAAAAACAACCCCAAACCCATCTGACAAGGTTCAACATGAGCCCTACCCCGTTTATTGTGTTCATATAAAATATGGCCTTATGCTTTTTGCCTATTTTTATTGTTAAGGCTTTGAAGATCACATACATGCTTGGTGCCTGACTGGAAGAGCTACACTGATTCATTTGGAGATGTTCTATACAACTCGGGATTTTTGCAGTGTTCCAGAGCTTTGTCGTAGCTCGATTTCATCACAGAGCCATCAACCTAACTACCCTGAGGCCAAGAACAGAGCTTATCCTTCCCTTTTGCAAATCTTCCTGGACTGAGCCAAAAACTTTTTCATCTGAGCACAGGGCTGGTTGCCCAGGAACCTGCCCAGGAACGAGTCCCTCAATGGAGGAAATCAAGCATGAACCACATAAACATTTTGCCTGTCTCCAACCTGCAAGGGGCAGAGCATCCCCTCTACGTAAAGTTTTGAAATAGCAGGGACTGGGAGACAGTAAAACTTGGTTCATATGAGGTAGCAGAACAAACTAATAATTACAAAGAGTCATTTATTTAAACCAATTGGCATTCATTAACAATGTTAAGTCTTGAAAGAAATGTGTTTAGTAATTGATTAGAACAGTAGGCACTGAGGTGATTCATGCTTTGGGAGGTCTAAAGGTGAGTATAAAAGCACTTGACATCAGGTCTTGTATCATCATTTCTCTTATTTCTCTTGCGAAGTAGGTAAGTTCCTTCTGAATTCCTCTTTCTAACAAAGCCTTTGTAATTTTAAGTCAGAGTCAATCCGGTGCAAATGTTCTTTAATATCAGGTTGAATGTTTCTTGGTGTAAGTTAAATCTGTGACAAGTTATTTGCCTTGGTAAATGCAGACCTGGATGATGAGCTCAAATTATTTTTAATGAAAACTTGATTCTAGATCTTGTTTAATATAAGATTTACTGGTGTCATCTTAAGAACTGAGCTATGAAGTTTCTACCTTTCTTTCTAGTCTCTTGGTAGTGTTTTATGACAATGCTTGATCATGAAACCTTGAAGAATTTGTGCCTTATTTTTATACTGCTCCCTTGCGCTTCAGATTACCTGTCCCTGAAAGATGGTGCACACTCTAAACCCATGCGGCACCGATGGCAGCGCTGCCTCGTGCGGGGTGGCTGTGCCACAGCCCATTGCTGACAGCTGCAACGAGCCTTGTGTCCGGCAGTGCCCTGACTCCACGGTGGTGATCTACCCTCCACCGGTGGTTGTCACCTTCCCAGGACCGATCCTCAGCACCTTCCCCCAGCAGAGCGTTGTGGGATCTGCCGGAGCCCCTGAAGTTGGAACGGGCTTTAGCGGTGCCCGTGCTCCTGGGGCCTCCCACGTTTATGGTGGTGCCAGGTGGGGATTTGGATACCCTACTGGGAGCTGTGGACCTTGCTAAACCTCGTGAGAGTTCCTGCTTGAAAGAGCAATATCCTCTTTCAGAGTATGACAAGCAAG
The DNA here is from genome assembly GCA_013389865.1 of Piaya cayana. Classification (NCBI taxonomy): domain Eukaryota; kingdom Metazoa; phylum Chordata; class Aves; order Cuculiformes; family Coccyzidae; genus Piaya; species Piaya cayana. The sequence continues at coordinate 7,710 of WAAB01000418.1, forward strand.
ATGTAGATTTGTGGCTGAACTTTTGGGGCTGACATTAAATGTATGTGTAGATGCTCAAATCACCTGAAAGATCCATTTGTACCCTTCTCACATTACTCTTAACGATTTTCTGGTGCTTTCCTATCTCTCCAAGTGCTCTGTTCTCAATGCTATGGATTGTATTGCTGACTCCCTGGGGGCTCATAGATATCGTTGTGGCATTTTAATTCTATGAAATCTATTTTAGATCTCTTTGTAGGCTCTTTCTGTGGCTAGGGATGTGTAGAAAGGGTCATGGAGCCACCAGTCTGCTCTGCTGCTGTGCTCCGTGTGCCTTGCTATGATCTGGGCTGGGTATAAAAACACTGAGCTGCAACAGGGAAGCAACATCAGTTATTATATGAATCACCTTGCATCAAATCACAGGTTGAGGGCAATTTGTAATCTGTGCTATGTAATTCTGCCTCTATGAACTGTTTGTTTCTTATTAAACATGACCTTGCACCATGGTGTTGGCCTCTTTGTGTGTGTTCCCATCTGTGCATGTTCCCTTCTGCTCCTCCCAATCCAGATGCCTTTGTCCCGCTGTACCGAGCTGATCCCATCACTCTGCTCCAGGACGATGATGATCTGGAGAGATTTGGCAGTGGTTTGTGTGTCATCCTCCTTCCCACAGCAACATCTTCGCCGTAACTGTCTCTAATGAAACTCCTGCCCCATCCCTGGAGGTGTTCAAAAGAGGTTGGATGGGGCTTTGAGCCTCTGATCCAGTGGGAGAGATGTTCCTGTCTACAGCAGGGGGATTGGAACTGGATAGACTTTGAGGTCCTTTTGAACCAAAACTGTTCTATGATTCTATAATCTTTGCTTATGTGTTTCTTGGTCTTGCTTAGCTTTGAGGAGCTTTTTCCTCAATATTGGCTCTTCCAGCACTGTGTGTGTTATGTGGTGCCCTAAACTTCTGCATCTTAACAGTGAAGAATTGTACGAGAGCAGAGATGCATGGAGAACCTGTGTTACTGTGAAGAATATGAACCCAAGTATTGTGCAACAGCAGCTACTTTTGAGTGTAAAAGTTAAATTTCTGGCTATGCTGCTCTGTTGTTTGCAATGTGTGGAAATGAATGATGTTGTTCGTGGTATTTTGAATTTCTTCAGGAATGTACAGGTAATAAACACTGCATAAACTCTCCCTGCTGCTGTGTGTTTGGAATGTGATGTCACAAATCAACACTTAGGTACAGAAACTGCATAATTCAATATCACAAGCTGACATGAGAACATTGGCCTATCACACAGCAGTTCCTCTTTGGAGAATTATTATCCTTAATGTGTGGGGAGCACAAAGTTGAATAGGTGTGGTTATAGTGTATAATTAACTGTTGGGGAGCCTTAGATGAGGTGAGGAGACTAGATTCTTGCCAACCACATAAATCCTTTCATAGAATCATAGAGTCACCAGGTTGGAAGAGACCCACCGGATCATCGAGTCCAACCATTCCCACCAATCTCTAAACCATGTCCCTCAGCACCTCATCCACCCTCACCTTAAACAGCTGCAGGGAAGGTGACTCAACCCCCTCCCTGGGCAGCCCTTTCCCTACAAAAGAGCAATTTCCCCGATCATCAAAAGCCAGATGAAGGAATCTTTTCTTTCTATGCTAATGGTGTAGTTGGAAATGAACTGAATGATGTTTGTTATTGAAGCCTCTCCAGTTGTATTTTCTGTTTAATAAGTAGAGACTTGAAGTTACCACAAAACACCTGGTGTCACTAAAACTGGGGGATTTTTGCAAGTGGATTTCTAGGAAAACATTTTATAATACACTTTTTATTAATTAGGATATTAATGGTACTCGTGTGAAATTGGGGGCGTTGGTGGATAAGAAGCTCAACATGATCTGACGATGTGTACTTGCAGCCCAGAAAGCCAACTGCATCCTGGGCTGCATCCAAAGCAACATGGCCAACACGGGAGGGAGGGGATTCTTCCCCTCTGCTCTGCTTTGGGGAGACCCCACCTGGAACCCTGGGTCCAGCTCTGGAGTCCTCAGCCCAGGAAGGACACGCAGCTGTTGGAGCGAGACCAGGCAGATGATCCAAGGGTTGAAGCACCACCCGTACAAGGACAGGGTGAGAGGGTTGGGGTTGTTCAGCCTGGAGAAGAGAAGGCTGTGGGGAGAACATAGAGCAGCTTCCAGTGCTGGAAGGGGCTCCAGGAAAGCTGGGGAGGGGCTCTGGATCAGGGAGTACAGGAATAGGATGAGGTGAATGATTTTGAGCTGCAAGAGGGGAGATTGAGATGAGATCTTGGGGAGAAATGTTTTGCTGTGAGGGTGGGGAGGCCCTGGCCCAGGTTGCNAATATTCCTTGTTTCTTTCCTTGTTCTGGTAAGGCCCGTATTCCTACAACATGATGCTCTTTCCGTTCTCGTAAAAAGTTCTGTTGTAATATTACTCTCTAAGAAATAGTTTGAAAAAATGTTCTAGTCCAGCTTGTGCAATGGTCAGGAACTTGATTTCTAATTTAGGGTAAGTTTACTCTTTAGAAATTATTCTCTTTCTCGCAGTGAACCTTTGTGCTCCTGGAGGCATATCCTCCAGCTCGCCTCCTGTGGGTTGTTCACAAGGTACATTTAAATAGGTAATTTCCTACATGCCCATAGTAAATACACACTGCTTCAGACTGGCATTTAGCAGTTGAAATGAAATTACAGGAGTTCGGTTTCTGTTAGCTAAATTGGCCATCTGTCATCTATTATGATAATATCACGTATACAGGCACAAAGTTCCTCTAATCATCCAACTTTTCTTAAGCCTCAGGGTATAAGACCCTATAAAACAGAGAAAAATGCTCTTTACACCCACTGAGCAAGTGTAGGAGAAACTCAGAGCTTCCCGAGAGGATGGAGACATGGGACGTGAGCATCCATTAACACTTGGAGTGATGGGAAATGGTCTGGCCCCCAGTTCTGCAATGCTTTAGGACCTACTGAATCACCCTGATGTTCTTGGATGAATAGGTAACAAAATGACTCAGTCCCTATTTGGTAACTAAAGGCTGAGATCCCTGTGGTAGAAGTGTCTGGGGTAAGAGGTTGGTTTCCCTCCCTGCATGGTGGTTGGGTTCCAGCGTTTGGGTTCCTGCAGCAGGGCAGAAGATCCTGGTTGTGCCCTGGATCTCTGGAGCTGGAAGAGAGCAAGAGAGGGCTGAGGTTGCTTAGCTGAGAGGCAGCTGTGGGGTGGATCCGAGTGCTATGCACAGGGCTGGAGTCTTGATGAGACCAGCAGTATCTTCATTGAATCATAGAATCACAGAATCACCAGGTTGGAAAAGACCCACCGGATCATTGAGTCCAACCATTTCATCAATCACTAACCCCTGTCCCTCAGCACCTCGGCCACCCACACCTTAAACCCCTCCAGGGAAGGGGACTCAACCCCCTCCCTGGGCAGCCTGTTCCAATGCCCAATGACCCTTTCTGTGAAATTTTTTTCCTAAT
>WAAB01000420.1:0-11763 GCA_013389865.1 Piaya cayana
ACAATTAAAAAGGATGTCAGGAGCGTTGGAAATGTCGCTGAGGTGAGCTTGGAAAAGCTATCAAATCCCTTAAGTCCGTCCTCAGACCTGACACAACTCCTTTGGCTTCCCGAGCCCAGTAAAGTTAGACTGACCCCAGGCTCACCACGGCCCAGGAGAGCAGACTTGCTCGCCTTTGTTCAGACTGCTCCATTTTTCCTACCACATTTGAAATGGGAAGGTTGTTGTCAGTGTTGTTTCTCACTGCCAAACTGCAGGAACGCCTCCTCTCTCCTGTCTGCAGCGAGGCCGTGCAAGTAACTTAGAGTCATGAAGGTTGGAAAAGACCCCTAAGCTTATCCAGTCCAACAACCACCTCATCTGCTAAGCCATGTCCTGAATTATCATAGAATCATGGAATCACCAGGTTGGAAGAGACCCATTGGATCATCAAGTCCAACCATTCCTATCAAAGCTACATCTACACTTTTTTTTTTTTAAAAACCCTCCAGGGAAGGAGACTCGACCACTGTTATTCTTAACTTCTTTAATTTTGTGCTGCATTATTAACCATTAATAGCGGTTAAACCATTTTGTACATTGTGTCTTTTCATGCTTCATTTTCTATATTGAGTGTTCTCTCCCTTATTTCTCTTTAATGGTTGGTTTGCTTTCAGAACAGGTTTGACTTTCTAACTCTGGTGTATGTGCTGGAACACTTCAGGCTATTGGTTTACTTGTCTATTAAATGAGAGTAATTGACCCATCAGGTACTGTAAGGTTCAACCCATTAATGTGTGTGGACTTAGTACAGATATTTTGAGATTGTTCTGATTGAACATTTGAAGTCTTGCCTAAACAAACAAGTTTGTAGCTTCTAATTCAAGCTGTCAGCACTGTGGCTTTAGTTACTGTGGTGGAGGAAGGACTGAGCCTTCCCTTCAAGGTTGCACCATCAAAAGCTCGTTCAGCAAGTCTTGATTTTCTTTCTTGTTTTGAATCTCCTTCTAGAAACGGCTTCCCAAAGCAAACGGCCGCTCAGCTGATCCTGAAAGCCATCTCCAGCTATTTTGTGTCAACGATGTCCTCTTCAATCAAGACTGTGTACTTCGTGCTCTTTGACAGCGAGAGTATAGGGATCTACGTGCAGGAAATGGCCAAACTAGATGCCAACTAAGCCTAGAAAAAGCTACAGAACCAGCCCCTCCTTCTGCCCCTCGTCCTCCCCAACTCATCGTGAAGCAGCAGAGCAGCCCTTATTTTAAATTTTGCTCCTCTAGGGGAATAAAGGTGGGAGTTCTGTTGGGGTTTTTTTTTGGGGGGGAGCGGGAGGTTTTTGTTTGTTTTGTTTTTACTTTCTAAACTGTTTTATGTTGGCACTGATAGTTGGCGTTACTGCTGTTAATGCACTGTATCCCAGGCATCGTCTGAACTTAGTGTAATTTAGGAGATTTTATAGTTTTATTTTAATGAAGTATGGATTAAAGCAGAAAGCCCTTAGGGAGTATGTAGTCTTTTACTTGTGAGAGAAACAGGCCGACCCTATTTTGTAACTGTGTCGTGGTGCTTTTATCAATACATCGAGTGGCGTTCCCTTCATTTTTTTTAAAAAGAACAGATGCTATAAACCTAATTTGTGTTTGTTTATCGTCTTAATGATAAATCTGGAAGGAAAAAAACAAATACAGAAACCCTCTTGTCCTTAATTATATTTACAATTTTGAAAGTGTGTGAATCAATTTAGTAAAATGTTTTAACTGTTGGTGTATTTGAATTAATTTTTCCCTTAAACCTTCATTTTCTAAATTCTCTGAGAAGTTTGATTTAAGAGGGACGATAAAACACCCGACCTGAACGAGCAGCCTGGAAATGTGGTTGGAGATGCTGAGAGCCTCATCCCTGTGGAGTCTGCTGGTTGTGAGTGTGAGCAACACTTGGATCTTTTTTTCCAGTGACTATTTAGACTTTCCCATTGGTGCTTCACATCTTCCCCTTCAGGATCTGACTTAATTGACTTTTAGTTTGATAGATTGAAGCCTTTTAGCTCAAGCAAGGCCTAGAGTTTCTTTAATTCATTCCAGTTACTTAATACTGGCCTGTTTGAAGCCACTTGGTACTTTTCCCCAAGTATTTACAAGCCCGGTTTGTATCGATTTGCTGTAGCGCTTGCACAGCTGAAATCCATACCAGGATAAACCTTTACGGAAGCCGCTCGGGGTTTGGACTCGGAGGAAGAAGAGGCTGCATGTTCAAAAGCTGCTGGCTCTGAAGTAGAAGCTCTTCCTTTGAAGTCTCTGTGCTACTTACTCGAGAATAAGCATCCGTTTCCCATCTCTGCTGAAAACTTCATCTCCTGATGAAAGAGCACTTCACACCCCTCTCTGCTTCGAGCCAGAGCAACCAGCAGACTAAATCCGACTGACTCGGGGATACCAGCTATGAAAAAAACGTGTAGCTTAAGTTTGGGGTTTTGTATAGAAGTCCGGGTACTTGCAAGCTTTTCCCCGTGGGCTGCAGAAGAGGAAAAGCAAGAGGTGAGAAAATTTAAAACGGCGCTAAACACATCCACAAACTTAAAAGAAGGAAAGAGCACATTAATTTTATGCCTCAAAGATGGGAGGTGTTTGACCATGCTGGGGGCTCCAACTAAACATTTTTAGATGTCCAAAATGCTTCTGGTACCAGGTCTCCCAAGACAGCCATAGGCTGTCTTGGGAGACCTGGTACCAGAAGCATTTTGGCAGCAAATTAATTAAGGTGCAGTACTTGAGCAATTAATTATGGACTTGTATCAGTCCTTAGAAATAAAACTGAGCCTGCACTTCCTCCAAGCTTCACTAGATGTCACTGAGGACTGAAAAATCGGAAAACCACAGCTCAGCAGGTGCCTGAAGAAGCGCTTGGTGGGAGAAGGGTTGTTTCAGCACAGAAATTTTTAACAGGGAAGGAATACGCGCATCGAAATAAGTCCAGATTACAGGCCTGTGGTGTCTTTGCTCGGTAGATTTTTACTGTATGAAGTTCACATTTTTATGTCAACAACGGAAAAAAATGTTTGTGCGCAAATATTGAAAGTCACAGCCCCACGTGGTGTTTAATAACCCTTTCTTGCACCATGCTGGGAGGGCCAGCTTTTGTCTTTCAGCTAGAAAATCCCAAAGAAAACTATTGGAATTCTGATCACATGGACTTGCTTCTTCTAGCCTCACATCTCATCTGTGTGTTCAGCTGCTTGCTCCATAAACACCTCCGCTGACTTCACTGGGATTGCGTGCAATGGGATGTTTGCTTTGCTCAGCTTCAGGTCTTTCTGCAAAAAAGTTCCTTTTCCCCCACCTGATGAGTCTCTCTGAGCTCTCGGCACCACATCCCAGTGTCACCAATAAGCATTAATCAAGGATTTTGCAGATTGCCTTAAAGAAAATGCTCTGCTCCCCGTGGTGGGTGAGGCCACAGCTCAAGACCTGTCAGAAGCTCGCTCTTCTCATTCGAAGTCGTAACTACAGACCAAGTTTTCTCCTGTGTGAAATCATTTGCAGTGTTGAGGCTTATAGGGACATCACTGTTGCCTTGTGCAAATACCAGAGCGTCCTCATTTGCTCGCTGTGTTCAGAGAACACCACAATCCCAATTTGACCCAGCCTGGTCCCTATCAGCGCTCGTAGCCAGGTGAGGTCTGCCTGGAGGAATGAACCTGCCTCTGACCACCCTGCCCCTGGGTCAGTGCTCACTCACATCACCTGCAGCCTGAGGAACACCGCTCAGAGGGCCTGAAATCCATTGCACTCTGTCAAGGACACCAGAAATCCAAAAACAAGCTTGAACTCAGCCTCCTGGGGCAGTCTGGGTAGGTTATGGCTTATATTCAAAAAGCTAAGAGGTAACATATCGGGTTACACATATAACAGGAAAACCAGAACAAATTCCTGCTAATATGAACTGAGGCCAGGACAACAGGACTTCAGGAGTCTCCCTCCTCTTTTGCTTGTTACAGCTCAATGTGCAAGCTCCATTTCCAAACAAATCCCACTTTGGGAAGGCCACGAACGAGAAGGCTCAGGGGAAGGGCCCTTACAGCTCATTCTCTTAATGGTAAGTTCATTAAGGATCTGACATGAAAAGAACAGTTGAAACGAGTGTTCTCTCAACTGCCTCAATAGTTTGGAAAGTTAAAAGCATGTTGTGGCCAATGGCATTTTTACTATGTCAAGCTCTGCTCTCCACTAATCTGCTTTTAGTCCACCAGTACTTTGCACAGTAGAAGAGAAAACTCATCACGATGCTGTCCTCAGGGTGCATCAAGTTGTTTCATTTCAGAAGCTCCCCCCAGCTTTACAGCCCAGCATCCTCTGAAGCTTTCCCCACACTAAGCGGTCAGGCCATATGATTTGTCAAGCCCGTATAATTACTCTGTTCCACTCACCATCAGGTTCCATGGTTGGCAGTCAGCTGGGACAGAGGTTGTGCTATGCACCAGAGACAGCAGTAAGCAAAAATACAAGTTCAGGGGCATTTTCCCCCAGCCCAAGAGTTCATAGCCACGCTGTAGCTCATCTGCCTCATTGAATCCTCATTTCCTGAAATTAATTTCTTTTATTCCTGAAAAAAAATGGGAGCAGTGAGTAAGAGCATTTGGTTAGTCTTTGCTTTTCTAACAATGTGGGAAGGGCAGATCATTTGCTCTGTCTCCTGGATGATTAGAGCACTGATGGACAGGTTAGACTTTCAGTCTCATGTTACATCCCACTCAAATCAGGTCTCCCTACAATTAGTTTCAGTCAGTAGCAACTCCTGCTGCATTTCCTTCGGCTCCTTCCTGGATGTAAACTTTTTGGAAGCGTGGATTTAGCCTTTTGGCAAATTCAGAGGTACGTCAACCTGGAGCCAAGGTTGGGACATCTCTAAAAGTCAGGTGGCTGAGCAAGGACCAACCCTGGTGGGAGGTATGGAAAGATGATTCAGGCTTTTCCCTGTTCTGATCACTGCAGCCTGGGGATCCCATTGCCCCCCTACTTTCAGGCAGCACAAGCAACAAGGCAAGGTTGCTCNCTCTACATCCCTGCCCTGAAAGGCAGTGTCCATCTTCCCATCTCTGCCACAACTGTGCTCTGAAATTAAACCCCTGGGTAAAAGACACCCTGCTGGCAAGGTTACACTGAAGAAGTCTTGTTTTCTGGCTATTAGGACATGCAGATATTTTATGAGGGGTTAAAAAAAATCTGAGAAAGCCCCTCAAAAGGGAAGGTAACAGACAAAACACAGGTACCACTCACAGCGTTAGCCAAACAGACTTGTAAACTTTCTGTTTACAGAAAAACAAGGCTCCATTTTTCCAGCATTCATTAACACCAAGTTTTTGTGAGCTCCTTCCCCTTGATCCCAGCTAAAATTGGGGTTTCTAGCCTGAAAAACAGCATTGACAGGAGCTGCAGGTGCCTGAAGATGAGGTCCATAGCCTGTGGTCACATCCTCTGCTCTCTGATGGTTTTACAGAGGACGGTAATACCTAAACTTGTAACATCAACTCCAAGGGAGCAGCATAATTGATAGGCCTGAAGAGTGCAGGTAAGTAGAAGGATTGTATTTATATCCCTGTCAAGAAACCCAATGGGAACTGGGCTATTGCACACTGGCTAAAGCGCTTGGAAATTGCCACCGATTCCTTTTCGTGCTGAGTTCTTCAGAGATTTAGTTCATTCCACCATAGAATCCTACTTAATGCCTCCCCAACTCATGTTTAACCATTATCACTAGCAACCTGCTCAGAAATGCTTCCTCCTTGTCAGATTCCACGAAGAGGAATCAAGGGGAGATGATGCCGCTGTTTCTAATACAAAAGGCAGCGACAACACTTTGCAGCGTAGCCCACAAAATCCCAACTCTTCCAACACTTTCTTCACCGGCCTGGTTAAACGGGAGGAATTTGATATTTTTGTACCTTGAAACGACCGGCCTTCTTAGGCTTAAGAGAATAAATTAAAGTTGAGCCAAAGTCTGCCTCAGCTGCAGCGATGGGCAGATTGATTTGCTTTCCATCTGGGAGATTAAATTCCACTGCCAAAAAAAAAAAAAAAAAATGGCCCCCGCATAATTAGCTGTCAGTCAAGTTGCAAAGAGACAGACTATGTGGGATAATTGAAAGCCCTGCAGCTTCTCATTACATACTACAGTAGCCCGATTTGCAAATTTCCACCTTGAGGAGGTTCTTCAAACGCAGCCAGGGTTGTGCTTGCTCCTCCTGGCGCATTCTTCTGAAACAGGAGCGTTGGGCAGGGATGGATTCATTCTAAGTAACTTTCGCCCAAGTTGGTCGTAATATATTTGTCAACAGCCCCTGACAGCTCCGCTCGGCTTTAATTGCAAGCAAATCCAAACAGCTAGAACGAAATGGTAGGTCTTCAACTCCGGTTATGCCCAGGAGACACCCTCACAGGCATAAAAATCACTCCCCTCCGATTTTTCTTTCTGCTCTCCTCATGCACGATCCCTCCCTCATGAGTTCTCTCATTCAGCAGATTGTAATTCATAATGAACCTATCAGTATGCGATATTACTGACATGCATGTTTCATCAAACAATTGGCTCTTTCCCTCCCCTTGTTTCACGAGGTTTGAAGAACCTTCAGCAATTGTGAAGCCTGCAGCAAAGTTTAGGACAGACAAGCAGCTCTTGTGATGGGCCCAAACCTTTCCAAAGGCTGTGGGGTCCTCTTGGCAATAGGGAAAGAGGCAAAAGGGGCACAAAGAGTAAAATGCGTTCATTTTCATCCTAAAATTATAGGAAATATGTAAAATGGAGTGGGTTTTTTGTGAGTACAAAAGGAGGCAGCACTGCCTGCAGTCATCGTTTAGGGTGAGATGTACTCTAATCGCTTTCCCACTGCTTTTCTTACTCACCAGTAACCCAAAGAGAATTAGGTCCGTTGCATTCCCCAGTTTTTAACAAGAAACCATCAGTGGCAGCTCCAGCCAATCCCCTGGGCCACCCTTGGCTCCCCAGGGCAGGAGGCAGCTCTGGCACTTGCCCTGCAGCTGGGCGTTATCTGACCCTGTCTGCCCCAGTTGTGCTTTTGTGGTGGAGGTGGGAGGGGATGGGGGAGAGTTTGTGGGTTTTATCTGCTTTTGGCAGCTTCTAAATTCTCCAAAGCAGCAAAGTTACTGCTTCCCACAGAAGAGGGAGCCAGTGTCACACCTCCCACACGGCTCTGAACCCTCCGAGCTAATAAAGCCCAGCCTAATACACTAATAACTCTTCTTAAACCAGAGCTTTCATTATAAAGTGTAATTTATGTTCACCTTTAAGAGCACCGCAAACCTGAGCCCTCTCACAGGCTCGGATTTGCCTCTTGCCTCCCCTGCAGCACTTCCTTGAAGCTGCAAGTGTTTCCAGACCCGACGGGACTCACTGGTGTGAACTGGGAGCCAAACTGGGGACCAGAACAGGTGGTTCATAAAACGACTAAAGCTGAAGTAACTACCTGGCTGCTGTGATGTGGTAAAGGGCTGGCAGGGCACAAAAGAGCAAGACAGAGACTGGAGAAAACGGTGTGAAACTATTTCTGATGATTCAGGCTCCGTCAGGAATACAAACACCCCAATCTACTCGTGTCTAGAGTGAGGACTCCAGGATTTAGACAGGTCTCAGACTGGCTTATCCTCATGTATGTTAGGGAAAGGAAAATTACCCCTCTTGTCTGTGCACAATGCCCCTTTATGATTTATTAGACAGTCCTCCTCTCTTTTTTTTGCCTCAATTACTCACTTCAAAAGGGGGTGGAAATGGGACATTCCTAGCCCTAATACTAAATGCATGTAGTCAATAAAACAGAAAAAAAAAAACGCTGAAAAATGTTTAAAGGGAGGGTGCTTAAGTTATCACAGCCCCTGGGAGCATTAACGTATGCGCCAACAAGTTACTGTATGTGGCTTTAACATGCTTATTTATTCTGCTGTGCAATAAAACTCTGTCTTAAAGAGTGCCAAGACCTGTTTGCCATGGCAACCCCTCATCACACATGTGCTCCAGTAGTACTTACAAGCACCTTCTTAAAGGGAAACACACAGCAGGATGAATAGCGGGTGACCTGCGGGGCATTTTACAAAGTTTTAAGCCCTCGAGTAAATATTGCTTTGGACTGAAATATTTCTTGCAGGTATGTTGTGTTTTTCTTTTTTGAGTAGCTCTCTAAGCAGTGAGGCAAAGCCTGTTCCTCGCTCGCTTCTCTCCAAGTGGAGCTTTAATGACTTGGACAAAGCACAGAGCCCAGTTTTTACCTGGCAGGTCTCAGGTGCTGCCGCAGTTGGCTGGGGAAGGCTGGTAGGAATCAGCTGGTCTTCTGTAGTTTCAAGTGCACTGCAGCTGTTCCTGGGGTGATTAACACTCCTTTGTACTCACACAAGAAAATAGATATTTTTTTTCCTCTCCTCCTATGCACCCTAAATGTTTGCTCAGACCCAGCCACTGGCTTTTGAATCCACATGTACACATGTGTACAATAAAGCCACATAACACTTAATGTTGCACCTACCAGTTCTGCAAGTGCCCTGCCCAGGAAAGGGTTGGATCTGACATTCTTTTTTCCACCACTCCATCTACCGCTCTGCCTTTAACAAAACTGGGGACAGAAGCTCATTTCCCACAGTGTGGGAAGACTCACCCATGGATCCTAGCAGTTAATTGCATTAAGAGGAGTAGGTACAGGTGAGCCTGCTAAACCATCTCCCAGCTACAGGACTGCAAGGAACCTGGTTTCCTACAGAGATTCCCACACCATGGATTGCTCCCCAATTGGTTGTCTGACCATAACTCTGCACTAAATGGGGAAGCAGTCCCACAGCCTCTTGCTGATGTGAATTCTCAGTGGCTCAACAAGCAAACCTTGACCAATAGTGGCCACCTTTATTATCATTGACTGTTTGCTCTGCCAACGCATCTCTTGTGCACAAGCAGCAACAGTGGAAGGAGCAGCCAGGCAGGTTCTGCCTGGGGAGCGGGGAAAGTCTCCAGGAAGGCTTAATTGCCAGGAGTTACCCCATCTGCCCTTCCCTCCTGCCTTCCTCTCACCTACTGACTTTTGTGGGGTCCTCACTCCTTCTGTTTCAAAGGGCATCACTGTTTCCCAATTATCACTGCCTAAACAGGATTTGATGCTTGGACATATCCACCTCATTGGACTTGACTAAGGTTGGAGGAAATTAGAGACAATTTAGTCCTATGGCATCATATAATGACTTTCTCCAAAAGCAAGTTCTGTTTAATCCTTACAGAAAGAAGCATCTGAATATCATCCACCTCTCCTGGGCTGCACAATTTCCCTAGAGCTAATAGCTCCATCAGCCCATCTTCCACCTCGATCCCTGTCCCAATCCCTGCAGCAGAATGCGGTGGGAGTGAGAGCGCTGGTCCCAGCGAGGCACACGGAACATTACTAGAAACAGTCATGGAAGCATTCCTTCTTGTAGCCAGGTGCAGGGAAAAGATCTCTCTGGTACCTGGGAGGTAAATCCTAGAAAGCAGCATAGCACAGTTGTTTTAAAAATAAATAGATGTATATAAACCAAGAAAAGAAAACAGTGTATTCTTAATGCTCCATTATTAACGGTGCTCAGGAAAGGATTTTCTGCTTTGCTGGAGCATGTAACAGGCTTAAATAAGAATCCCTATCAGAATATAATTTCGTAATTATGCAGATAAGATTTGATTCTTGTAACGACAACAGAAATGCTCACAAACTGCATTGGTTACACCTTTCTATAAATAACAGAGACATCGCTCCGCTTGCATTTCAATAAAGACCACAAGCACGTCACCTTGACAAACCACTAACCATTTAAGACTCCAGGCATTTAATAGCGTTGCCCTGTTGGTTTTAGTGAGGCTTTCAGCTACTGGCTCCTGGCAGGATTCCTGAAGCAGTTGTGCCAGGGATGAATGCTGATTTCCTAGCCCCACGCTATTAGTTAACCATTTCCACCCTGCATCGTTAGCAAGTGCCAGCAGTAACTCAGGTGCATCCTTTTGATGCCCAGTGAGCTATTCCAGGAGCTGTTTTCCAACATTTCAGTTTTCCTCTTTATCTCCCAAAACAATACCACTCGTAGAAGGAAAAAGCAGATTAAATACCCTGGGTATTTTTTCCCTTTTTCTCAGTGAACGATCCCATTTGTGATCTCAGTGACCAATATGGGATATAAACACAGCACTTGCACACCTGCAAATATGACAGGGTGTAACTCGGAATTTCCAAACCTACAGAGATCAAGTGCAACAGCTCTAGCGATTCCTTCTGGGAAACTGCAACCTGTTCCTGTGCTGTGGCAGCAAATGTGTGGTTTACAGCTCTGGCAGCGGGATCTATCGCTTCCACAGTAAACGCTGCAAACAGATCCGTTCCTTGCTGGAGAGCTGATTTTGGACCAACTCCTCGAGTGTTAAAACTTGTGTTGAAATATCGTACTATGAACGCTTCTGTCATGTCTTAGAACTTCTTAAATCCCAACTGGAAAACATCTTCATATTATGCGGGTGTCATCGGTTTAGACGAGCACATAAAGTTAAGTTTATGGAGCTGCAGTTTTGCAGCGTGTTTGCAGAATTCAGAAAACACATTAATGTGTTATTGCTCCTAAACGCAGGCACCGAAAACACACACTGATCTACTCGTGCATGTGTTTACAATTATTTCTGTGCGTTACTGTGTCCAAATAGCTGTTAGAAAAATTTCCAAGCTAGCATGTATACGTTTAGCTTTACTCAGATTCCCATAAATGCGTAAGAAATCTCTGCTGCCTGGAGACTTCTGAAAACGTAGCTGTAACTGGAATCAGATATCACGAGTGATACCTATTACCGCATCCCGCTCCCCTATTCCATTATAACTCGGAGGAATCGCAATATTTTGTGTCATTACATAGTGCTGGAGGCATGAAAACTCTCCAGGCCAATTAGCATCTTGAAATTTCTCACGCTAAAGCACCTAATCCATTGGAAAGGACCATTAGGTCTCGGCTGATCATTCATTTGTCTCATTGAAACCCTATGACTCCACTTTAAGAGCTTTTTTATAGACTCATATAAAGGAGAAAGCGAACTTTTTAACATGTTTGCACTCCACTAAGTCAATACGTATAAAAAAGAAGTGCAACTGGGGTTCCTACATGGATGTATGGTCCAGAAGTGCTAAGCTGGTAAAGAGAGACAGTTATTAGTTACACAAGAGAGTAGCTTTATTTCCTTTTCTTCATTCTGCTAACTTCTTAGAAGCAACGGACACCTAGGAACGGGACAGTAGGATGTACCAGATCCCAGATTCTCCAGGCAGGTGCTTCACCCAGTAAACTCATGTGCCTTTTTCCCTAAATTATTCTCATGGAATAGTCATTCTGGTTATCACTTTGCTGTTGCTTATCTATCCTTCGAAGGCTAATCCAAACCCAACAGCATTTAGCAGGATTACCACAGAACAATGGCCTTATCCGTAAGCCAGAGAGAATCAGCAAAAAACCTTCAGATATTCCTTGGTAAAGATCTCTCTGGTACTGACTCCATAGGCCCAAGTCACTCCCTTTGCCCCCAGCTATGTTTAAGAAAATACAAATAACAACCCAGACCTTGAGCTGGTACATCCTACAAGTTTGAGTCATCCAGACTTGTCTTCTGTTTCTAGACTTGAGACATTGTGCTCTGTACTCAGCACTGGTGAGACCGCTCCTTGAATCCTGTGTGCAGTTCTGGGCTCCTCACCATAAGAAGGATGTTGAGGCTCTGGAGCGAGTGCAGAGAAGA
>WAAB01000420.1:11948-49283 GCA_013389865.1 Piaya cayana
AATGGGTCTCTTCCAACCTGGTGATTGTGTGTGTGATTCTGTGTTTTCTGCATGGTTTCCTCCAGCAATTGTTTGCACCTCATCATCCTCCCTTGGATGCTGATGGCCCTGTGGGAATGAGCCTGAACTACAGGGGGTGGTTCTGGGTCTTGCCTTGGCACATTCATCCGAGTTTTCATGCCACCTTTTCCAGCCTTTCTATGATGTTGTCCCCCCCTAACGTAGGCACATTTGGGATCAGATGTGATCCCAATATCAGATCAAGCGCATAATTTGGCCTCGACAAGGAATTGATTTTTGCCAGAGCTGCTGGAGCAGTTTGAGATAAGATATTTTAAACTGCAGAAGAACTGGGAAGGGAAGCAGCAAAATAGGATTAAGCAGTGGGAAGAACACAGATGAAGGAATGAAAAAGCAACAAAGAGGGAGGAAAAAAGGAGGAAAGTAAAAAAAAATGAAGAAGGAAGGAAAAAGAGGTGTGTGGAGACTCCAGAAGTCCTGTTATACACAGACAAAGAAAGAAAACCCCTCACATCTGCTAACACAATCAAAGGAAAAGTTGCGAGTTGTCTCAGATGTTTTTCTAGCTAAAACCTTCAAGTTGTTCTTGTTGTTTGTTTGTTTTCTTGAAAAGTATAAACATTAGTCCAAACCCTCTGAAGAGGGGTGAAAGCCACAGAATCCCCGGCCGTTAAGCATCATCTTTTCCTGAAAATACTTCTCTAGACTGTTATTTATTCGACCAAAATGTTGAGAACATTTAAACCAGAGAGAACCACAGATGAGAGAAAATGCTTATTTAAAGCAGCCTCAAATTATACGTGTACTTCAATACTGTGTTTTTAAAGCTATATAATGATAATCTAAGTCTTTCAATAGAGTCGAGTTTTGCTGCCTGGCAAAAGACCCTAGACAAATTCCACGTTTCCTCAGGGGAGATTTTCTGGTCTTATTCTTCTCGGACTCTAACAGCGAGTCGTATGCTTTCTTTGGATCACCCTACACTTTACTTACACTAGAAGACAGCAAGAACTGCCACATCCCATCCACACATCTACAAGAAAATAAGGAAACTTATTCCAATGAGGGTGGGTTTTACTTTCTGAGCAATAGTTCTTGCCTACCCATTGACTGAACTTAAAGCATTTTCTCCCCATGGGCTCATTTCAAAGGCTTTTCTTTCAAAACATGAGTGCAAAAACCATCAGCCAGCATGACCTGCCTAGAAACAATGGCAAAAATTTATGCTTTCCTCTCCTTTCTCACACTGCAATACAAAACACCTCAGAAACAACTGTCTTGTTACTATGGACTGAGTGTTTAAGAGAGAAGGTGTATCAAGGCAAGCAGNTGAGGGTGGGTTTTACTTTCTGAGCAATAGTTCTTGCCTACCCATTGACTGCTTGAAGAGCATTTTCTCCCCATGGGCTCATTTCAAAGGCTTTTCTTTCAAAACATGAGTGCAAAAACCATCAGCCAGCATGACCTGCCTAGAAACAATGGCAAAAATTTATGCTTTCCTCTCCTTTCTCACACTGCAATACAAAACACCTCAGAAACAACTGTCTTGTTACTATGGACTGAGTGTTTAAGAGAGAAGGTGTATCAAGGCAAGCAGATCTGCAACTACTGGATCAAGATAAACACATACACGGGAAGAGAAAAATGCTCACTGGTGCACCTAAAATTTGAAGGAACCCGGCTGCATTGCCCTACTCCACAGATTTTATGCAAGTAACTTCTTACCATATCCATATCTATGTTAAAAACAAAACTGTTGATTAGAATTACCCAGAGAACTGGGTACTTGCATAGTTTGATAAACCTGAACTTAATTTTTTTGAGGGTAACTTTGTAAAACAAGGATATAAATGCAACTCATCTCAGTAAAAAGAAAAGCCCAACACATTATTTATTCCCTTTTGCCTGGAGGGAAGACCTGGGAGCCACCAAACCCGTTAATTATTGAGCTATGCCAACCAACAGGCAAGACTTCAGGTCATGAGCAAATTTGCTGCAGAGGATTGGAGGTGAACAGTGCCCAAGATTAGAAACTCAATGCAGCCGTTGTGAAAGAAACAGTAGCACCAACTCTCAGCTCTTACTCTAGCACATTCAAGAATATTGAAATCAGCTGTCAAGTACAAAAGGGGTTTGAGAACATGGGCATGCAGAGTATGTTCTCCAAGCCCATACCAAGCTAAAATTTTACAGGAAAATCTTGGTTTGTGTATCTACATAGTGCAGAAGTCAACCTCATCACTCAGGGGTTAAGAGAATCTTGAATTAATTGCAAGCTTCTTACGTAAGAGCAGATTTTTAATTCCCCCCCCTCCAAAATAAAGGTCTTGTAAGCTTCAACTTCCACAGGATCTGCAGACCCTTCTAGCGGAAGGGTAATTAGTCTTTGATTCCCAAAGTCTTAAAAGGATGTCAAGAATAAAGACATCAAGGTCTTTGGGTGAATGACTACAGGCCACATGTAAGCAAAACATTGACGTGTTTCTGTTATTACCCTGACTCCTAACAGGCTTTGGAAGAGCTGGGGGAGCTTCAGTTATTGTGGGCAACCTGACAACAATCTGAAATATGCCATGTCCAAACCAAAATCTGCGACACAACAAACTGTCTAAGCAGCAAATACGATGTTTGCCCACGAGATAGGAGTTTGAACATGTGGAGCAGCATAAAATGAGAATTTGGAATGCTTTAGATTTTAGCTTTGTTACTGCACTCAGTGCCTTGTTAACGAGGCCTAACTTTAATCAGCCAGCTGGCCTAATTTAGCCGCAGCAGAAGTGTCTTCTAGAGGATGGTGGGAGCTACACATCCCAGCCACATTGCATTTATTCAAGGAGCAGCATTCCTGGAGTGCCTGCGATTGGCTTTGTTTCAGAAACACTGGGCAGTATAATCTTATCCAGACCTGATGACAGTCTTGAAATCCACTTCACCACACTTCTCACAACAGCTGGATTCTCAGAGATCCAAGCTTAAAGCTGTTCATCAGCAAGATCGCCGTGACTTTGGTCCCATCTTGTGGAAAGGTCAGAAGAGAAAGCCATCCTGAAGACAGCAAGACAGATCCTCAGCCAAAATACTTGGAGCTTTCCATATCGAGACAGTTCACCAAATGATCTCCAACCGCTCTTAACTCTAAAGGGCAAAGTCTCCAAGCAGCTCTTTTCTCTCCTCCTCCTCCCTTTAAGACGACCTGTTTCTTTTTAATTATAAAAGCCAGTGCCCTCGTGTGAGATAAACAAAAGGGAGGGGGAACCACAGCCAAGTGAACAGGATCCACTCTCTGATATGCAGTTTATGCATGGTTAATGGATGTTGGGCATTAATATTTCTTACCCTTTTGTCTGTGTTCACTGTAATAGAAACCCCTGTCTAGACTGAGTGGCTACTACAAGTAATCCCAGTAATATCCAGTAAAATCACTCTGAAACGCGATAGCTATAGTTATCAAGGAGCACCAGGATTAACTTGATTGATTGAACAATGGACTTCTGGTTTTTAACGTGATCTATATGTGTCCCCAAAAAATCAAAAAATACACATATGGCTGTAAACCTTTCAATGCAAGACAACTTATCATAGTCTGTAAATGCACTGGCACACCCTAAAAGGAGAAAGATTAGTGCAACTCCAAAATGCAAGGATAAATGGCCCCGGCCATAAAGAAATGCTGTCACTTAACCAGCTTCTGCAAGGACAGGACACATCAACCTCTGCTGACAGCCAGGGAACAAACAATGCAGACTAGGATCAAGCTTTCCTTAAAAGTCCTTTCCTGAAAACACATCACCAATGAAGACTTTCACAATACATCCAACCAAGAGAGACATCTTCTCTTTCTAAAGCGGCCTCTGTAGTATGTCAGTATCTATTTCATTGAACAAGGAGAGCTACGTTCTAGCAAGAGGAATGGTTGGTAGGATTATGATTTGATTGGAATGGTTGGACTCGATGATCCGATGGGTCTCTTCCAACCTGGTGATTCTATGATTCTAAGAGGCATAAGATTACATCGAGAGCATTTGCTGAATTTAAATGAGTAGTAAGACTTCCAGGCCTAGGCGTAGGTCACCCTTCACTTCTGCTATGAGCACATGAGGGCTTCCTTGGTAGGCCTGCAAGTGCTCATCCAATGCTTCTGCTGAAGTATCTGAAGAGTGATTCACATCAGCAAATAATTGTTCAGAGGTACAAGACCTAGAATCAGAATTCCTGCATTCATTTACCAGCTCTGCTCATAGACCTCCTTATGAACTTGGTTAAACCTTCCAGTTCTTTGTATGGGCAGGTACACACTTGAAAAGAAGAAAAGTGCTTCTATCTGGCCTAACAGAGCTAACATTCAATAACTACATGCAGTTAGGTAGAAGGCAAGACATTTCTAAAGCCCAATACTTCCTTAGTTTGAGAAATGTTACTTGGCAAATCAGATTAACCAATGGAATCACCACCTAAAGATCTGAATTTTATCTCCACAGTTGATAATCAATTCCTTCTAAACTGAAAGGGAACTACCTTGACTCTGCAGCAGCACCCAGCTACAAGAAAGGTGGCAAAAAATAAACATATAGTTACCAAGAGTTTTAGTACAGTGACATTTGCTTTAAGAATGGCTTTTGGAATTATTGAGCAGAGAGGCCAGGGTTTTGCTCATCCAGAGTATAGTGATAAACACAATTGGAAAGGAAAAGCAAACTACTAACCTTAGCAAATTCTTCTGATGATCAGGAGGTTTCTGCTCCAGTTGTGCAAAGAAACAAAATATTTCATCACTGAATTTCCTAGCTCACACCACAGCAAAGCAACTTCTTTTCCTAAGCACCTCTACCTTCCCTTTTATAATACACCTGTTAATCACCCTGCCTTTCCTTCCTGCATTGAAATGGCAAAGCAGGTGGTTCAGGTGCTGATTTGATTGCTAATTGTTAAGTAATTCATGCTCACTCACCTGAGATTAATCTGCAGCCAGAAGACTGCCTCTTCCCTTTGTTTCTGTGAGTAACCCAGTTTGAGCAGGAGAGAGAACTCCACAGAAGGTCCCTCATATTTTTTTTTAATTTATTTTTTAATTTTTCTAGTGGAAATGTTTTCATTTCTGTAAGCTGGAGCTGCACCCACTGCTCATCTTTCCTCAAATGCTGACCAAATCCAGCATTTTAAATGAGCAAGAGGTGAATTATTTAAATCACCTCCCTTCTACCAGCTGCAATGGAACTGTGGTGGTTTCTTAGGCAAAGACGTGGTTCATGTCTGTCAAAATGTGGTTCAAGAGCTCGTTGTGTTGACCTGACATTAACCTTTCCACTGAGCCATTCTCAGTGCAGGAAAATATTTATTTTATTACAACCCGGCAGAACTCATCCCAGTCCAAGCACTCAGATTAAGACCAAATGTGTTGAGCTTGCATTAGGTGAAGATACGAGAGATCTCTATGTGGGATTTTATCCGACCTCTTTTGTAGATGCTCATGATGCTGAAATGGCACAAAATAAAAGAATTGCAACAATGATAATGCTCGTGGCATCTTGCAGGTTCTTTTGGGGCACTTCATTAAGGGAATAGCCTTATCCTGGGTCAAATATTGTTTTCAAAGAGTTGTGTAACGCAAGTCTCCCTGAATCCTAAGAAATTCCTTTTACAAGGAAATTCACGAGGCTCTCCTGGCTGGCTGAGCAACAGCAAGACTTCAAGTCTTGGCTTATTTCTATTCCTTGCACATCACAAGGTCTGCAGATGTCCCCAGGCCCTGCTCATTAACAGCAGAATCCATCCCAACAGCAAGAGGGAGGTAGAGGAGGGAACCTCTCCCCAGCCAGAACTGGGAATATTCCAGGCTGTGGAGAGTTCACAGTGGACGCGTGTCTCTAGGTGTGACCCAGGTCTGATCTTGGGAATCCTGAAATACGATAGAAGGGACCGTCTGACCTGTGCTGGGACCTAAGGCTGCGATGTACAGTCACACACGACTGAAACGCGCTCATACGTTTCTGATTTTCACTGCGTTAATAGATACTTCAGTAACAGTGAAAGTACTGAAATCTCCCGGGGTTAGACATTGATGAAACCATTAAAGAGTTTTCTCACCAGAATTTCCAAGTAATCCATGTTCTCATGGTAACAGCAAAATCCCTGTTAAAATATAGTTGCAAATATCCTGTTTCTTTTTATTGCTGAGCTGATATATCAGACCTGGGATATCAGATACATGATATTTCCATTACAACCCTAATGTCTCCTCGGGACCCGATACGGTGTCACTGTGCGTTACCAGACTTCAAGAGTGATCCTGAATACAAGGACTTTTATTGACTAAAATATCACGTAAACCAGCTCCTGGTCCATCTGTTGCCATACGAAGAAGATAAAATTAATGAAAATTAAAAGCTAATTTCAATATTTTAAAGCCCAAATGTAAATTTCAAATTTAGAAAGAGTGGTGGGGAAAACCAGAGGTTTCTTTTCGCTGTGTGAAAGAAACCTGTAGAAATGTGGTGTTATTTGAAGACATCCCCCAATTCTCATACAGTTTCAGCAAAGCATAACAACATATCACCAATACGAAAATGGAGATCACGGTGTTATCTATCTGATCTATTTGGAAATAGATCGAGGAGCAAGGAAGGGTGGTAGGATGCAGATGTTATCAATTAGCCAAAGATGTTAACAAAACAACTTCAATCTGCAACAGTTGTTCCAGCTGAGAAGCCTGAAGTTTGAAGTGAGTATTTAGCTGTTGCTGCGTGCTCAGTTCTTTTGTGAGTGCTGATAGGAAACCAGTCAGACCACGACTGTGAAATCCCAACTTCAGGAACCAGATCCTCCCATCAAATCCAAGGGTCGGGAGGCAAGAGTTGAATTGCAAGGGACGCCCAGTCACAAGGTATAAATCACAACTAAACCTCAACAGGTCTTGTAAAGTAGTTATTGATAAACAAAGTGGGTGATAAAGAAAAGTAAACTCGCTTCTGTCAGTGACAAAGCCAGTAGCGACACAAAGGTTATGTGAATTGCTATTAGAAGAATTCCTTCAAATCAGGACAAATAAGACAAATGTGTGGGAAAGGATGATTCAATCTAGAAATAGAGAGGAAATTTCCTTGGGTTTTTTTCCCCTGAAATGCCACCACCTGAGGTGTAGTTGCCCAAGAGTAGGTGGGTTTTCTCAAACTCTCCATCTTCAGACTCTGCTGAATCCTCAGCCCCATCCATTGACTGCCAGCTAAAGCACCCAAACTGTGGCAGAAGGGAAATCGGTGACTTGTATTTGCAAAAAAATAGCAGATGTCCAAAGCACGTTAGAAATTAAAGCCCTTCCTTCCATACTGTAGCTGCTGGGCTCCCAGCCCCTCTCTACTTGGCTTTTTCAGTGAAGGCTCTGACCATCCTAGCAGGCCTGTTGTGTTCAGCTAAATCTGATATTGAAAACCAGCCTACAGGCACACCCAGAGGGCTAATGCAATTCAGCCAAAGAGGGCACTGCAGGTTCCAGAGGAGCCTGAGGATAGTGCAGGACATAAAGTCTGCATTTAAATCCCGTGGGTACAGCTTTTGCACCCTTTGGGACCTACACAGCCAAGCAAACGCTGTTCATCACGTCTGTGAGTCCAACTCATCCAGACTGCACAGTCTGACTTACTCGTGCAAAAGTCAAAGCAAAGTCTAGGAAATAAGTGAGCTCAAGATTCATTTGAGTTTCCTGAAAAGATGTGATTGTGACAAGGCTCCCGGTGATGTCCATGGCCCAAAATCTTGGGTAGGAGATGGAAACATACCACAGCATTCAGTCAACAAGGCTCTTTGTTGACAGGCCCACAACGCAGAGAAAACCAGGGAAAGATCATGGGTTACGTGGTTGGAAGCGTTAGGAAACCAGAACAATCAAGGATAGCTCAGTAATTACACTGAACCGCAGTTAACTGAAAAATCGGTGTGATTCAGGAGAGTGCGGCCAGAGGCTCACAAGCCAAAACATGGTGTGGAGGGTGTGTTGGCATCGTTTAAAAGAAAGAACAGCAAGAAATGCTGCATTGTCTAATGCTGGAGTGACAGGAGAGAAACAATAAGAAATTGAGGTATCTGCAGTTTGTCAGCGAGCTCTACAATATGGTGAGGGCAAATAGGAGTGAAAGAGTTGGTTTCATTGCCCTGCAGCGAAGAGCCATCCCTTGGATCACATCTGCTGGAGTCTTGTCTGACTTCATTGAGTCCATTGGAAAGTGGTTGCACAAGCAGAAAAGCAGTTTGGATAAGGTCCGAGTCATGCAGCTGTGGCACCTGGTGCACCAATCTTTCCATAAAATAGGGGTGACAGCGACCTCCTGGCTCACCAAGCTTTGTCTCCTGCTATCACAGGCACCGTGTCACATAATCCCCTTCATAAACACAGCAGCAGCTGTGGGAGAAAAACCTGGACTAGCTCGGGATGCTGAGTGCGAGGTGTTATAGGGTCCCGAGTCAGCGGGATTTGGACTATGTAAATAATACAGCTTTGTGCTATTTAGAGGAGCAACACAATATTTCATTAATGAAGCTGGGAAGTCATATAGCCAGGAAAACACCCAAAACCTTAATTATGCCAGAGAAGAATCTGGGTAATGCGGTACTTGCTTTCTGCTGCTGGCCTTGAGTTCAGAGAATTATTTTCTTCTGTTTCAACATTTGGTTGAGCACAACATGCCAGCAGGAGAGGAAAAAAAAAAAAATGCACTGGTTTCCATTCCTGCAAGAACTGTGTCTGTTTTAAATCATGGGAGAAGGAGACTTCTAATGAGGCTGATTCATATAATGATGTATTTTACAAGCTATTCTCAGCAGATTCACTGCAATATGTCATTCTTTATGTACCGTGAGAGATATATGAGCACACGAGCTTGCAAAGGGTGGGGAAGTCTCTGAATAAGTGACCAGTTTAGCACCTCATGTGCTGGAGAAGGAGAAAAAGAATTGGAAGTTTACATAGACTATTGCTTCCAAACCTTCCAGACCTCAGGTCAGCTGTGAACTCCGCTCCAATAAATACGAACATTACAAGTCTTGTGTCTTAAAACTTATTTCCAAGGAAGTGTCTCATTTTATTGCAACACGGATAAGAGACTCTAAGGTAATATTTACTTTGTTTTACATTTCATAAAAAAAAAAAATAAAGGACGACTGTAATTTCATGGAGACTCTGACAGAAATTCCTCTTCGCATCCAAGCGGAAGAAATCATGTTCAGGACTTTTCCCTGAGGGCTCGAGGAAAGCACATTAACATGGAAACTCCCACTTTGCTTTATTTGTGGGTTACCCTCGCAGGAGGATGAGGCTGGAATTGAGACAAGCTATAACTGGACTCACTGGCCAAAGCCTGTGACATTAAGTGGTAGGCAAGGATGCTGAGAGGATAATCCCAAAGATGCAGCTTTCCAGCTGATGGAGATCAGAAGAGCCAGACAGTCACTGAGAGAGATTCTCACCTAGAAAGAAGGTAATTGCAGGGGGTTTAAGTAAAAAGGGTGCAGTGTTTACTCCAGTTCTGCATGTCACTCCTGTCACTGCTGGCTTTCTCAGCACTGTCTTTTAAGATGCTGGAGGAGGGGCCCAGGCCTTTTTAATGAAGTGAAAGGATGAGCGGGAGGCCTGTCCAGAGCAGCGATGGAAAGAGAAAAGAGCCCTGTGCATGGGGAAAGCAGAGCTGCAGCCTGTTCCAGACGCGGGAGCTGCTGAAGCACAGATGGCTCCAGGAAATCTCCACACTGCGCCCCAAAGAGTTTTGGCCCAGGTGGGAGACTGAGTCACTTCCGAGGCCGCGCCAGCGCCTGGCTCTGCTGCACACCAGCCAGCAGAGATGGCCCAGCAGCTCCTGGCCCCTGGGACTGCGCAGAAGGGCAGTGCAGGCGTCTGACAGGTGAGTCCCGCCTGGCCTGGGCTTTTCAAGCCATGTATCCCAATGCCATGGTCACAACTCTCCTCTGTGCATTCCCTTGGAAGCCCTGTGCCTCCTGCATCGAAGGGGCCCTGCTTTAGGCTTTCTCTCATTGCCAATATAGCAACCTGATTTCTGGCAAGCGTTGCTGGCTGCTGTTCCCTTGCTGGGCTGCCAATATACCTCCTCTTTCTGGCCCAAGGGGCCACCAGAGAGCGATACGGGCTGTTGCCAACTCCATCTGCCTGGGAACGGGGGACCCGGCTTGGAGCCTGAGCCCAGCTCTTGGCGGTTCCCTGCCGCTAGCCCGCAGACCAGCCCTTCTGGATTTCTTAAAGTCAGGCTGCCCTCACTTACTAATTTTCTTAATTTTTCTGTGGCCTTGTCTATGCCTTAGTCATAACACTAGGGTCAGCCACCAGCTGCTGCCTATTCCCACGGTATAACCTGCCCGCTTCACTGTCTTTCCTTAAACGTAATACGTGGTGCATTTGTGTCTGGTACTTTCTCTTGTTTCTGCAATTGAAATTTTATCCGTTCACGGAGCGCCCGAAATTCTGCAGAGACGCTTGGCCTGAATACTCATTTCATTGTTGAAAGCCAATACTGCTTTAACAGATGCAGTAAAATGGTGAGAATCTAAAGTTCGCTTTTCTGCTTTAACTACCACAGATGAAAGAAGTCTACTCCATGCAGCTGAACGCCTCTCTTGCTTGCTGGCACGTTAGATTTAAAGGTGTTCTGGTAGATTTCAGTCCTCTGTGTTGCCTAAGTACTTCTGTCCAGGCCCTCAGCTGGACTAGATGGATGCGACTATGCTGCAACCAGCAGAGCTTTGCTGATCTATACCACAAGGCACATATGGTTTTCTATGTCGATATCCTTAGAAAGTCATCACCAGCCTCTCTCAAGCTAATTCTGCAAGACTCACAACTGCAGTTTCAATAGTGACGCTGTTCCTGAAGCGTCAGCACCCCTCACTGCCTATTCCCACGCTGCACAGGCGTCTGTCCAGGGTACAACAGAAGCCAGACCAACACCAGGGACAAGCTCCCAGCCTCCACTCAAGGTGTCATTCATCCTTAGACATGCTTGACTGGATAATTATTGCATCGTCTTGCATAGTTTCAAACAACGTTTCATAACGACACCAAAATCACCAAACTGTCAAAAAATTTTCATTGCAATAATTTTAAAAAATACAAAACCTGTCATTTCTTCAGCTCTGGGAAACGAAACCAGAACAAGCCAAAGCATTAGCATGCATGGTCTGTCTAAAACCAATGTCTTTAGATTCTCTTCTAATATAATTTCTGCCCTGTGAGTTAGACCAGTGCAGACCGGTCGCCTTCTGCGTTTGCAGCAGCTGAACACCCTGTGGAGACGTTAGGCTCTGTTTAGTGTACAGAACCCCCAGTCCTGAGTTACGTGGCTATCTCCATTCAACAACACAGCTCCTCTGCTCTCTGCCGACCTTGCAGGTTTGTCACCATTTGAAAACAATTATTTTCCTCTGACTTGGCATTTTTGGCTGCTACCCAGCTGCTTGTGGGTACTCTGGGTTTTATAGTTAGAGTTCCTCAAAGGAATAGTTGTCTTGAAAGCTGAAACTATTTTCAAAAGGGGGAAAAGTATCTTTCAGCTGAGTGTGGTTTCCCCTGCTAGAAATGCTTCATATCACTCTAGCCAATTAGTTTTCCTGCGATGAAGTGATTGCAGGAATGACTAAAGAGGGGGGCAGAGGGAAGAGGCCGATTGTCTCTTAGAATCAAGGATATTAAAAATATCTGTACAATTTACTCCCCTTTTGAGATGCTTTACACAGCGGACAAATGCGAATCAGATCTAAGCGGAATAAGCTTTTATGATGAAATAATGTAAAATAAAGTAAAATAGCTGGAAAGCAAAGCTAATAAAGATTTTTTAAAGTTCATGAGAGAAGGAGAAAGGAAGATCCCGGGATTATGGCCAGACTTAGCTCTCACTGCAGTGTTTAGTTCCCAAAGGGGGAGTCCTTACACACCTACGCACAAAGGTCCTGACCCTGGCAGACTGTCTTCCACCAGGCAACATGAGACTGCACTGTGGATGGGGAATACCAGGAATAGGGGCTTAGCATAAAATTACATCAGCTGCACCTGCCCTCTAGACTGTAAATTGGGATCTCGACATCCCTGTATGATGTATAGTGATGACAAGAACTGTGTAAACCAAATGGATGCCTGGACTCCAGCTTTCCTGGCTACTGTTTAGCTGCAGGGGAGCCCAAGAAAGCCCCCCGATCCCGAAAAGGGGCAACTCTGTGTAGCAGGAGGGAGATTCCAGACTTGGAATTAGCACCATTTCCCTAGCTGAAACATGGCAGCTCTTGGTGTCAAAGATGCCTGTTTGACAGAGAAAAACTGAAATAAAAGTCAAAGTGCTTTCTTTCTGTCAGTTAGTTCCTATTGTCAAACCATCTTTGAATCATTCCTCACAAGCACACTAGGTGTCCCCTTCAAAAAGAAAAGTGACAATCATCCATGCTTTTGGTTTAGAGAATTTATCTACTTTCCTGCAATAAGTCCCCTAGCACCTCATGCTATTCTCACCTTTTACAAATACAGTAGGAAAGACATTATGCTAGTTTGGGAATTTGTGCTTTGATCGCTATCTATGTCATACAAGAGGCCGCGCCAAGTGGAACTTTCTGCAAACACCCTTCCACAGATCACAGAAAGGTCTGGCCCTCAGTCTGACACGCCACAGACTTGCTGGTTTCTGCCGCCAGGAAAATAAAAAAGGAGCAATACCATTAGAAGCACTTCTGGAAATATTTGATACCCCAGCCTCACCGCATAGTTTGTTGTGGTGCAATCAGCTGGAGTGGCTTTGGTCACAAGTCCAAGTAATGCTCCAGCTCACATTTCTGAAGCCTTTTTGTTCTTTCCTGCTCATTTAATGGGAGACAAATATTTCAGCAATCATCGAAGCCTGGTTCCTGAAGGCTTTCACCTGTTCATTAGTAAAACACACAAAACGCTATGGTAAAAAGAAGCAAAATCTGTGCACGTTTATACCACAGCAGAATGTCAGTAGTTTTTGATAATGTCTTTAGCACAAGTTGGGTGAACTGGAGGGCCAGTGCAATTGGTGCCCTTGTTTCAATGGTGAGTGTTAGGTTTGATCTAGAACAGCAACATCACTTGACCAAAGAGACTAGCAGGAAACCTGCACAAGCTCATGCATGGGCAAAGAATTGAATCATAGAATCATAGAATCACCAGGTTGGAAGAGACCCACTGGATCATTGAGTCCAAACATTCCTATCAAACACTAAACCATGTCCCTCAGGACCTCGTCTACCCGTGCCTTAAACACCTCCAGGGAAGGTGAATCAACCACCTCCCTGGGCAGCCTATTCCAATGCCCAATGACCCTTTCCGTGAAAAAAAAATTGGGTATTTACAGAATTATTTCCAACACAAATAAAATAAATAAGTATCCACACTGGGTCTGAAAAGGATTTTCAAGGCTCTATCATTGCATAAATCTATCTGTTTGCAATTAAATGAGCTTTTTCTCTTTCCATTCACAATAATATGACATCTTCATAGCTATCACAGGAAGTTATATATAAAGTCATATACAAACACCTTTAAATAGGTATTTAACAGTCTGTATTCCATTATAACAGATAATGCACTGTAATCTGGGAAAATATCCATTGGAAAAATCAGACAGGGACAGGATATGGACGTCATACCTGCAGAACCAAGCAGATAAAACAATAGGAACCAAGCCTGCCTCTCTTACAAAAATCATCCTACACCAACAGTAGCTTTGGCCCTGCTTCATCCTAGGGAAAGGTGCCTGAATGCAGTCACTGTAAAGCCCTTCTCGCAGCATGTGCCATCCTGCCAGGGCTCTGCTTCCGCTTACGCCGGTGCTACCTGTTTGCACTGATCCGTTGGGAGAGCCTGCAGTTTCTCGGGATTCCTTTCCCGTCTGAGCCCATCATTAAGAACTGTTAGCAGATTCTATTTGTAAGTGGTTAAATCTGTTTCTTTAAAGAAGAGTGAAACCGCGAGCAGGATAAGAGGGTCAGGGGGAAATTCCTAGCACCTGGAGAGCCCAGTGCACTTTAGAATAAAATACAATAAATTTGGTTAGTGAGTGACAGCAGCGCTTGGTAGGAATGCGACTGTGAAACACATCGTTTATCAAAGCTGTTCTGTGCCTCACAGCTTTATCAGACAGATTTCTTTGCAGAGCTTGACCACATCACCCTCCAAAAAGCTCATATAAAATGCAAAGTTAGGTCTTACCTGCCTTCACCGGCCACGTCGTCCCTTGTCTTGCGCTGGTTTCCTGACACGTTGCCTCTTGCAGACAATAGCTCTGTTCAGCACAGATTTGAAGTGATATTCAGATTGCTTTCGACACCCAGTGTGCTTAATTCTTCGGGCTGCCTGGAATATATTGGCATCAATGGTTAATAATCCCTCCCAAGTCATCACATCAGGCCTGTTTTAGTAAATCTTTCCACTTATTAAGAACAAATTTAAGCTGTCCAAATATGCTCTTTTTTTGCAAGGAGTCCTTTAAAAATAGTTCATAAATTTACTAGCCAGCATACAGTGCAGAAATACAATAAAAACGAAAAAAAAAAAGCCAGTGATATATTTTAGTCTGGTTTAAACTGTCAGACAAACCCTCCCATCTTGTACAAAACGAACAAGAGGTTTTGCTTACAAGCGGTCAGCAAAGTCCTGCTGGGGTCAAGATGTTCTTTCTGAAGCACAAGGCAACACTTCATCTGCTTTATTAGCCCACGGCTGAGCTGATATCCACATTCCTGAAGAGGCAGCCAGGATTTAGAGAGGTGCATGTGCAGACCCAGTGGCTGCACACGTCCAGAGGAGGGAAGGTGGTCTCCTCTGGATCAAGCTGAACACGCAAGCCTCTTGCCTGAGCTCTTTGTGCCCCTGTTACAAGCGCCTACACCCAGGGGAAACCGCCTGGCTCAGAGCAGCAGTTGCAAAACAGAGACCCTGAAACCCTGGGGTATCCCCTGCTATAGATTAGGCAAGTTCACATCTGAAACGTTGCCAGATACTGAAGAGATTTCTGGGAGAAAGTCATCAGAAGAGTTTCTCGGAGCAACCTGCAGGTTGCAGGGCGCAGGGCTCACAGCTGCACTCTCTATGCCCAGTGGAACAAGAATATTGCAATATTGCCTAGGAGATACCAGCAACATTCGGGAGAGTTACCATAAAATCTCAGTGATGTCTATCAAACTGAATCATAGAATCATAGAATAGCCAAGTTGGAAGAGACCCACCAGATCATCAAGCCCAACCATTCCTATCAAACACTAACCCATGTCCCTCAGCACCTCATCCACCTGCACCTTAAACCCCTCCAGGGAAGGCAAGTCAACCACCTCCCTGTTCAGCCTGTTCCAGTGCCTAATGACCCTTTCAGTGAAGAATTTTATACTTATGCCAAGCCTAAATCTCCTCTGGCAGAGCTTGAGGTCATTCCCTCTCGTCCTGTCCCCTGTCCCTTGGGAGAAGAGTCCAGCTCCCTCCTCTCCACAACCTCCTTTCAGGTAGTTGTAGAGAGCAATGAGGTCTCCTCTCAGCCTCCTCTTCTCCAGGCTAAAGCCAGATTTCCTTCAGAAGCGCATTTACTCTTTCCCTCAGGCCAGCACATTGGAGCAAACACAGCAGCCGCTGCCTGGCAAGGAGACCTTACCCTCTTTTCACACCACTTTGGCAGCAGGTTAGTGCCCTTTGACTTCTGCTGAGATCGACCCTCACCTGTGCTTGTGCAACAAGAAGGGCAGATCCACAGCCAGGTATTGCCATACTCTGCCCCCGCATATGTTCTGTGAAAATTGCAGCGGTTTGGTCAGCGTGTACTTAAATCAACGATCCTTCTGAGCAAACAGGCTGCCAGTGGATGGAGAGTTCATTGGTATTGCAAGAGAGTCTTTTAAAGATGTTCCCCCAGGGCTGGCTTGAAGCTTCGGCTTGACGGGTGTGCGTAACGTACCGAGATCCAGGGAGAAATCCTGCCTCGTCAATTCAACCGCACTGAGTCAATGAACAGAAATGACAGTCGGCGGTTTCACATGTGGGTTAATTTACAGCATCCCTAAGTGTCTGCCATTTCAGCACTTGGAAATCCTGTCACATTCTTGGAGAATGTATGAATTATAAATTCCCACTGAAGGCCTCGCATGCACAGATGTTTCAAGAGTTAGTAGTTGCTTATATTTTTCCTTTTCTATGAAACAAAAAAAAAAGACAAAAGGAGTCGCAGCGCATTCCGGAGTAATCTATTGCCCGATAGCAACAGTGCTTCCCTGTGCATTTTGGTCTGTTTTTTATTCAGGCAGATTTATGTTTGAACAAAGCCCACATCTCACTGTGCAGCCAATACAAGGCAAGTCGCAACAAAATCTGATTTTAATAAATACATAGTTTGGGGTCTGAAAAGATGTTGCTTTTTTTTTCCACCACAATACATAAACGCCAACTATCCACCTCACAATGTTCCTACTGAAAGCAGGCACAGTTACACTGCCTGAGGTGCAATCAGAGCAGAAAGGTGTGTTTGTACAGCACAGAGAAATGCACTGAGGCATTCAGAGAATATCTCACTGGCCTCTAGGTGGAAAACCAGCAGTTCTGCTGCAAGGCCCTGTAACTCTGTCTCTGAATTGCAACTGGAACCTTTTGCTGGGAAGAAAAGCAGAACAGCTTTTGTCCCCATAGTCAAAACTCTATCTGCAGGTTTCCCCAAGGCTCAAAGACCCGTGGACTTGAGAAAATGGTGGGTAATATTTCAATCAATTACATACTTTGAAAACATCCTCCACTACTCTAGACTATACCTTAAATTATTCCCCAACTTCTCTATATTCCCATAATCTCAGCTGCTCTGAATTAATTAGGTACTAACTACTATTTGGAAAACTGCATTATAAGATAATCAGGCTAGCCTGGAAATACCTTTTCTCAGAGTTTTGTGTCTCTCTGAAAAGCTGCATTCACTGCACTGTAGGCACAGCACAGTGCAACCGTGCCCTGTGAAAATCAGAAATTCAGAGGAGCAAGCAGAGGGATATTGTGTGCTGCATCAGCAGTTGTCACAAGCCCCAGCAACTCGCATCAAACTCAACGTGTTTATTGTTGCTGAGACCTAACACAATAAAGCAAATTTCTATTTTATTTCTGGAGGCACCTTCCCCAGCCTGGTTTCCTCCTGCCAGCCCCAGCCTCCAGGAGAGATAAGGGAACACAGCCCATAGGAAAATCCACCCCACGCTGAACTGCCTGACTTCAGGATCCATTTTTTGGTAACAGTTTCTCTTGCTGAGACTACATCAGTAAGCAGTGATAACAGCTCTTTTCTCCAGGGCCACATTAAGCTGCTTCGGGGCAGACTTTTTTACGTCCGCTTTCTCATGCCATTATGCACAGGCTTCATGTCCAAAAAAAAAATCATCTGTCACTTCCAGTTCCTGCAGCATTATTCTGACAAAAATCAGTCACTAAAAAAGTCCTTGATGTCAGAGGTTTCATCAAAGCAAAGTCATAAATATTGCAGCAGTCAGCTTGTCTTTAGGGTCCTAGCGGTTTTGCCAGAAATCTCACTTACTTCTTCAACACTGTGTTGTCAAAAGAATTTCGTTTGTTGGAGATTCTCTTTCCTTCTACTGCCTTTTTTTTCCCCCTTTTCCCCTCCTCTCCTTTTCCCTTTCTTCTCATCCCAGCGAAACGAGGGACAAATACAACTGAGATACTGTACCATCTTTATCACTCCGCCATCTGCAAATGGTTTCGCCCTTCTGACATTTTCACATGCAACCTTATAAAAAAGACCTGGCTCACTCGTGCTGTGAACTTCAAAGACGTACAGAGCTGCGTTGGACCAGCCTGTGCTGGTGGGGCAGATAATAAGAGGCTGTGTTGGATTCCTGTGAGAATCCGTCTCTGTGTCAAACGGGTAATGGGTGAGAAAACATTTCTTCCACTTGTAGAGCCCAATCCTTCTTCGAAATGAAGGCAAAGAACAAATTAGAGGCCAAGTGAGGCTAAGAAATCCTAGAACTCATTTTCTCTGCCATTCTGCAGAGGCCATGAAAGCTCTTGGCATCCCTGCAGATATTTCAATAGGATTTAATATCGTTCTTTCCTACTTTTAATAATTTCTCCGTGCCAGAAGTTTTGTGAACTCCTGGAAGCGAGCTACCAAACTCAAGTCAACTGCACAGGACCCATCTTTTCCCATACCATATTTTCCTTTGAATGCTACTGTGGACAGTCCAGATACTAAGTGGCAACGTCTGACCCTGCCTGTCCTTCTGCAGCTTCATCCTTTTTATTTTAAATAGTTCTGCCATGCACTCACCTCTCCTAATTCCCATTAAAAACCAGTGCGCTTTGGGGATGCTCAGGACCTTGCAGTCCTCTGGTGGGTCTGACCTCCTCGGTTGAGGGCAAAATCCACGTACCTGACAGAAGGCCAAACAGAAACAAGTCTTCTACCTCCTCGTTAGAGCCACCTTTCTGAATATTCCAGTGGCTGTTTGCTTCATGTGAGCATTTTTCTATTATTTTCTATTTGCTAGAGGAGGTCATGACTTTGTATTTTGCCCCGAGGAAATTTTAAACAAAGATAAAGCTATTTTTATTTTCATTTCCAGTTCCACTGAATATCAAGGGAATGTGCATTAGCCCCTTTTCTTTCAAAATGACTTTTTAATGAAAACATGTTTTTCCCAACACTGAAGACACGGCTTTCTGTTCGCTTGAACACTCTTGATTTTGTTTCAAGTAGTTCTGAGGAAAATTACTTTTGTTCTCTTTTACTCAAGAGCTTCCATGTAGCAGTGCAGAACATTGCCTTGAAATGAAGAAAACAAATCTTGGTTTTTTTAATCATTTTACAAAAAGCCTTACTTTTTTCTCTGTCTCTTTGCTCATGTTTTCAAAAACAATTCTCAAATAGAAGAGGAAAAAAAATCTTCAATATTGCCGTTTGGCTCGGTGCTTAAATTGAAGGTTTTTTAAATTCTCCTTGGCTGTTCACAAGCCCAGAGGATTTCTTTTTATTTGCTAAGCCTCTCTAGAAAGTGCAGCTTTTTCTCTGGGGACAAGTTCTAAAAGAAACAAATCAGAGAAGAGGAATTTTAGTAGTCAGTCCACTCTCTGGCTCCTTCCTTTGTCTCTCTCCTGTCAAGACACTTTTATTCTGCATCCCCCACATATCTCAGACTTTCGAGGCATTTATAAATTATAGAAGTATTTATTATTGTGGGGAAAATATGATCATTCGCTGAACTCATCGTGAACTTTGCACGCATTCTCACTCCTTTTGTCCTGAGATTTTTTTTTCATGGCAAGCAATCCCCTCATTTCAAGTCTGCAGGCTGGCTTCTAAGGACGAGAGCTTGGCAGGTGACTTCAGGTTCGTACTGGAGAACCCGGAGAAAAAGCAAAACTCTAAAACATCCACTGCGTCCTACTCTTTTCTAAACCATCACTGAAGGTTTTCTTTAAGTTTGTCTGGTTTATCATATTGATACAGTAAGCTTTATGTCAGTCTATAAATCTCTGGAAAAAAAACCTACCCATCATCCCACACAGACTTATGGAGAACATTTTGTGAGATTTTCAGTTCCCAGTATTGCTAAATTATACGGTTTTGAGCACAGGATGTGAAAATCTTTTGAACGCGTTTAAACCGTAAGTCTGACTTTCTCTGGTAAATAAAGGGATCAGCTGGTAGTTATTTAACAGGGATTTTATTATTCCTCTGCTCTTCTAACACGATTAAACAGCACAGCTCAATGCAGAAGAGCATTTTGGATAGCTGTGAGAGAGACTGGTAATCCTAATCTGTGGGATCCATTCTGCTGATGGTGGAAATATATGATAATGTCATGTTTCCTTTTATATTCTTCCTTCAAGCTGAAAAGAAGAACAAAGTTCTCCTCAGCGTGTGCTGTTCTGTTGCAGCAAAGACACTTCTTGGATACAGACACCAAATTTGAACCCAGGCCCCCAGAGAAGGCCACTTAATCCTCAGAAACACCTACAGTAGCCCCCTCAAAGACTCCTCACTTACTACATCTCGTGCTATGTCTTCCATTAACGCTACCAGGGACCCATACCCTGCCCGATCACTAAATGATCTGTTCTCCACCAGGCCAGAAAATGAATGCATTTAATAAGGATTAACCCCTGCTGGCACTAGGGAGCAATAAATATCGTAGCACCAGCATTTGTAACGCTATAGTTATCATCGTGTCAGCATTTCTGTTATAAACCAGGGGTTGGGGTGGATTAGAACTCAGCCATAAAATTTTCTCCAGGCTGAAACTTGGCATAAAAAAAGAAACATCAGTCTATGATTGTTTTTTTTCTTCTCTTTTTTTTAAAAAGCTTTTTTTAAAAAAAAATCTCTTCGGTCTATTTTAAGTTGTAAAAGGGAAGAATATGAGACTCTTCCCAAATTCTTTAAATCGGCATCCAGGCCTGTGGGAATGAAGAAAGACTCTGGCTGTGGCTGCATTTAGGGGTGAGTTTTCATTGGGGTATCAGAAGTTCAGGGATTAATGACGCCTTTCGGTATTTCTTGAAAGCCAAACGCTTTGTCATATTATATCAAAGAGCTCAATTCTTTAGCAATGGGGCTTGAAAAATACCCCTTGCTCCCCTTTTTTTGCTCAGAAAAGTGGATAATTTTAAAGTGGCAGGACCTACAATGTGCACTTCACTAAACCCCAGGTAAGTAGTTGCACTACACTCCTCTTCGTGCCAGGCTGCGGTGGCACAGGGGACAGACTGGGATAAATGAAATCAGGTTTGTTTGAGATTTTACGTTGAGCTCAGACTTGAGGGGTTTAACAGAATTAGTTCCCTCTCAGAAACCAAGTGCACGACTGAGGGGACTGACGTGAATAAAAAGGTTTCCTAACGTCGCCGGTGTTGGAAGGCATGAAGGAAGAGTAGGCACAGACCATTGCTAGGAGATGGCACGGATGTGTCTGAGCCAGCTCATAGCTGCAGATGTTCATCCCCCTGCTCCTGCTCTCCCACCATACAACAGCGCTGCACGGGTTTCACTATTTCTGGAAGAGTTGTTTTTAGGAGAAAAACATGAATTACCCTGCAGTGTACAAGCACAGACTATCAAAAGGGTCAACACCGTTTTGTGTATGCAAAGAGCGGAGAACACGAATTAACTTGTTCTCCCAAAATAAGGTTTTCTTTCAGAAACAGGAGCGCTAATTTTTTTCTCTAGTGCAGTCTGAGGTATAATACTGAGTTCCAGTTTCCCTTAAGAGCTGAACTTCATCCTCCTACTAGGATGGTTTTATTTTAGTTACCAAATATTTGAGGTTAAAGTGAATAGTTCATCTTTAATGGGATTATCTCTTTCAATGTTTGCTTTCATTACAGTTCGAATTGGTCCGAGCATGAGAATCTAACCTCACCAAAAGCATATTTTTGTAATTCGATACAAACTAAATTTAACCTTTGACTCTCATCTATAAAGACGTTACTCTTTTCCACCGAAAAGCAGAATGTCAGATTAAAGAACTGCCAGTTTCAATTTCCAGGTTGCTAACCTTCCTGTGATTGGGTCCTGAAATGTGGAAAGCTGTGTATTTAGTAAAGGTATTTAATACTAATAGCAACAGCCGAGATGGTCCTATACCTGCTACTTATGAGAGCTAGATGGACTCTCTCTACTGCCTTTTCAAATAGAGATTAATTTCCTTGACCCACACTGTACAACACGGTGGGACTCTTTGGAGAGAGATATTTAAAATAAAATCTTTCCTTTGAGATACTTTAACAGGTCATCACAGTTCTTTTGTTAAACAAACAGTTTTTATCCAAACGCTTTGGAATATTAAGCCTGTGCTTAGGAAAAACAGATTCACTTTCCCTCTCCTGAGGGTTGGTTTTAAACGTGATACCGAAAGGGAGACGTATTCTTTGTATTATTCTATATTTTCCCCAATAAATCATCAGGAAAACTGGAGAGGAGTGATTGGTTTTTAGAAAAAAACTATATTCTTGTTATCTGCTGGAAGAACCCTTCTAAATACGTGGAGTTTTTCACTTCTGCTTTGGTAAGATGAAGTGTTGAAACGTTCAGTGAAAAATCTTTGCAGATATTTGTCAGGAATTTAAGGATTTTTTTACTTTTAATAAAGCAATTAAGGGCACACGAAAAACTATTATTTCTTCAGTCTCCAATACATAGATTGAAAGTGGATTGACTGTCAACACTCTGGTGAAGTCAACGATAATTCTTTCCTGCAGTAATGGAGTAAAGGGGGAAAAGGCTCATTGCATACACCAGGACATGAAGGGGAACGTGGGCACGTATATTTATTTATTTAACCGAGGAAAAGCCACTATGAATTCTATAAAATCCTTCCCCTGGATACATTTCCTGTGACTCTATTTTTGTACAATTCATAGGAAAAGCCTTTGTGTTCATACACTTACTCGGGCTCCGTGTGGAAGACCGATTTAGATGATATAAAAATTAAACTCTCTTAAATCTGGCCGTTCCGTACAGGAAAGCAAGCAAGGAAAAGCAAAGAAACCCATCTTATATTTCAGTTTTATAGTCATTAGAGAAAAATACTGCAGCTAAAATTCAAATTTCAGTTTGAACACATACTGCACTAATAAATGGTCAGCTTAGAAGCATTTCCTGTTTATACGCCGCGTTAATAAGCATCCATCACCCGTGTCACATCTACGGGACAGCAAATTCAAATGTCAAACAAAATGTAAGAGGTCACACATTCTCCTTTGCTAACTAAAAGTGTAATTCATAAATATTATTGCGACCAAACTCTCCGTCTACAGCACTTGTTTAGAAATATGCACATGTAATATAAATTGTGATTGAGTTAAATGGGTATATTATTTCCTGTTTTAAGGGCGAGCAGCAGCATGAATTATGTTTTACTCAATAGGCTTTTCAATAAAAACCTGTAGCCTAACAAGCTGCTATCGCCCAGTTCAGCTGCGCAGACTAACGTGAGAAGGGTCTTACGATGCACCAGTGATATTTAAGCGGTTTCTGCCTGTTATTTCTGCCAACGCACAGAAAAAACCCAAACCAACATTTCCTTAGCTCGAACCTCTTTCTACTTTCTGTTGTGAAAATAAAGCCCATTTGATTGTCATGGTTTTTCTTCGTGCAGAATAAATAAGATAAATGCAATCAGCTAACCTCGATCTTTTTATTTTTACTGACTACAGAAATGTAGGACTTGAGGAAATCTCTCTGTGAAAACAATAAGCAGCTCCTGCATTTTGAAATCACTCATTTTAGTTCATAGAAATCAAACACACAAAAAACAAGGCAACCCAGAGATTTTAGAAATGGCTTAAATGTTTTTTTTGAAAATGGGAATTGTGTTCGCAGAGTCGTACAGTCATGAGATTCTGTAGAATTTTCTGTCTAGTCTTTTGCTGTGCCTCTTTTTGCTGAATATCGTATTTCCAGTCGATTTGGAGCATTTTAGGGCCTGGTTCAGAATTCTCTGCGGTCGTCTTAAAGACTTGCAAAGCTGTAAGTAGACTAGGCTTAAATGAATTTGAAGTAAAAAAAATGAAACTCTGACATTACAATTAATAGTGCTCCACCAACAAAACATTCTCCCTTTAGGCCCAATTAAATATCTTTCTCACAAACACACACAATAAAAACATTAACATTCAATTAAAAAAAATACCATTCCCACTGCTGTTACATAAAAACTGCCAGAGTTATTCAGCTTTCGGAGTTAAGCAATAGGAGAAAAGGCAGATTTTGCTAAAGAAATATCTTAGATTGTACGTAAAGGGGTTTATTCCCGCTGAGGAGCTACAAGATAAGCTTGTCTCAAACAACTGCGTACAAAACATGGTTGCAAAAACTGTCAAATCAAAGGCTTTTGAGGCAAATAAGAATGCCACACATTCCCGAGTTATCTACTCTTTTTTTTTTTTTTTTTGTTAAAGCTTTGGTAGAAAAGAGATTTTACCAAGTCACTGGAGTCTGGTGTTCTTTTAAAGGCTTGTAAAATGGGAGTCTGAATATTTTGTTTTATTAGGAGGAACACAGTGCATAGCAAACGCAACGAAGATTATAAAAGGGAAGGGGTGCTAAGTCCTTTAAGATACTCAGAAATGAAAATAAGTTCCATGTTCTGAAAAATCGCAGGAAAGCAGGCACATAGGAGCACTGTGCATTTATGTCATTGAGCCTGGTTTACAGTAGTATAAAATCTTTGATACGTCCTTGTTTATGAAGCGAAGGGACACAAAGGCAAATACTATCTAAAGTGAAAACATCATTCCATTTATGTATTCTGTTAATAGAAAGGGTCCTATTCATTAAAATACTAAGACTAATTAATGACTAATTGTATTAACCTCACTCTCAACAGTTTGGCCACTGAATTTCAGTAGTTGAAAACATAATAAATAGAATCATAGAATCATAGAATCGCTAGGTTGGAAGAGACCCATCAGATCATCGAGTCCA
The DNA here is from genome assembly GCA_013389865.1 of Piaya cayana. Lineage (NCBI taxonomy): Eukaryota > Metazoa > Chordata > Aves > Cuculiformes > Coccyzidae > Piaya > Piaya cayana. The sequence goes on from WAAB01000420.1 coordinate 36,434, forward strand.
ACCATTCCTATCAAAACAGAGTCACATTATTGTCATTGATATATAGAACTGAGTGACTCCCTCGGAAGCAGCCAAAAGATATGAAAGATAAATCCCTGCATTGAATTTGCATTGCTGAGGGGTTATATTACTTGTTTTCCACAACTGTTTAGCTTTTTGGTATTCCTGAAAAATTCCCCAAAGGAATTCCCAAGAGAGATTCTGCTTTTCCACCTTGCTACGCGATGGCCTGCATGGTTTGTCCATCTCCAGGGTGGAAAAAGAAACCCAAGATGGTCCAAGGAGCAAAGCTTAAAAGGGAGAAGATAGTGAGCAACAGCAGCACCGAGGCGCTAGAGGTGACTGGAGAAAAGAAGATCTCCTGTGGGAGCAACCAGGCCTTTCTGGATCCCAGGGGGTCCCTGGAGCTGTGAACCACAGCTCAGTCCACGAGGGAAGAAAAAAAAATGATGGAGGTGGAAGAAGAGGAGGGCAGCAACTACTCCTCTCTTGACTGGATGAAGTATGGGAAAGTCCACAGGGAAAACCTCTCCCAGGATTTAATAGGGGAGCGGTGGGGGTGCAATGCAGCCCCAGGTTAGGAACCCCTGCGTGTTCAAAGGCAAGATTTTATGAGTACAGACAATGCCCTTACATGAGTGAAGATCAAACCCTTCCTAATCTTCTGTTGCAACAGACAGATGACTTAATAACTGTCTGCATGTTCTCCACATAAGCTTTATGAAAATAACTGACAAAGTAAGTAGAATTGATATCCTGAACTGTTGAGAAATAGAGACTGGGGTAAGAAACACTTTTTTTTTTCTCTCTGAGAGGCCAAGCAGTTGGGGTTTTTCCCCTTCCTCGCATAAGCTGTGCCATTTTCTTGGGACATACAAATTTTCCTGAAGACAAATAGAAATAACATATCATTGTGTCTGTCTGGTCTAGAAGTGCCCTGTGGACTTTCTTATCTGGAAAGACCTGTCCTCTTTGCATCCTCGGTACTCTGGGTTTGACCCCCACAAACCAGAAATAACCACAAAATATAAATAAAATATACTAAATTGTAAATACTGAGGTGGCTCCATATATAGTGGTCATTGACTGTTTAAAAAATGTATTTGGAAGCAACCTTGGAAGAGGTGGAGAAAATCAGAACAACAGCAGAAGAGACCCTATAGCCCTGCAGGGAAGTGTGGCTCTGATGTGCCATTCATTTAACCTTGAATATTTTTCTTCTAGTTACAGGTTGCTTAACTATGTACATCTTCTTCTCTGGGTGTGCACCATGAAGAGCAGGACATGGGGAATTAGTTATAATTCACAAACAGTGGACTCCTTTAGGACCCAAACCAAATAGACAGAAGATGCTGAGCACAGCAATACTTTCATAATAAATTCATGCGATGAAAAATATTTGCTCTGTATGAATAAGAATTTGGGTAGAATTATTTCTCATCAGGGCTCCAGTACTGCCCTCTATACTGCTCAGACAAGCCCCTCCAAAACCGTATAAAATCATACCAAATTTTTTTTTTTTTTTGCACAAGGTTGTCTGTGAAGTGCATGCTACTTGCAGAAGTAGCTTAAAACATTGCACCGTGTGGGAGAAACTACAATCTGCATGAATGAAGTTGATTCATCTATTATTGCTAGGTACCTTGGTGGGAAAGCCAATCAATTAGTTAGAATTTTGGCTTTCATAGGTACAGCTGGCTCGGAGTCCCGTAAACTGCTGTTGCAAGGCACAAAAGCTAAGCTGGAGAGAGGCCATCTCCAAAAAAGAAGCAACTTTTGTTCTTTTTCCAGTAACGTTGCAGCTCCTCCTCTGTGTCAGAGACAAATGATGAATCCTGATGGGTTGCAAATGATGAAGGCTGTGGGACGCAAATTTTACAGTAAAAGCCAAATGATATTTCTTCCTGTTTATAACTGCAGAACTCCAGCTCAGCAGCGCACCGACTCCTCCCAGGCACTGAGCATGTGCAGAGCAGAGAGCTAAATCTGCATTAAGCCCTTAGATGGTGAATGTAACACAACTGTCAGGTAACAAGAGAAATCTCATCTGCCCATGGTCAATTAAGCTAATTTAATTCCCAAGCAACTCACTGTATTATGTTCAGCCCTGTGCACCACTTGTTTTGTTCCACTGACATTCAATCACTTATTTATCTCTGTTGCCAAAGGGCCACACCTGAGTTCTGATTTATGGAGCACAGTTGCAAGGGAAGAGCAGCTCGTGTGACTGTTGATTATTACATTTCTATTTAGTGAGTAACAAGTTCAACCTGCACCAGTAACTTGGAGGGAAACTGGCGACTGAAACTTCACTCCTTCCACCTGTCCAATTGCATTCTCTGCTTTTCTTTGAAGTAACAAGTTTTGCGTATCTCGCGATATTTCTTTCAGACACCAATTGAGTGTTTTCACTTCTAGGCATATTTGACAAGCCTGACATTTCTGGGAAGACTCACTCTGCCTATTCATGCATTGGTGCAATGAGCCCACGTTATCTAGCACAGTGTCTGCATCTCCTAAGCAGAAGGTCTGACTATTGCTCAAGCCCTTATCTCGCTGCACATTTGTGATTGCTTTGATCTGATGACAGGCAATGGACAGAGCTGAAATTTCAGGGTGGCCAGCAGCTTAACTGGCACAATAATCCAGTTTGCTTTGCCAGACATCTGGATATCCACCCCTAAAATTGCAAAAAAAAAAATTGAAGAAAAAGCATCTCCAATTTACACTCAGACAAAATTTCTAGAAGAAAAGGGAAAACGTGTCCAGGGAAACCCAGATGTAGGAGCAGCTCTAAATTGGACGGGGTTTAGGTTGGTGGGGCGGGGGAGGTGGGGGCAATTAGTATTTTTTTTAATAGGAAAACACTATTGTAAACCAACATGAGCTAACAGTGGGCTTCGTGAATAAATGTAGGCTTCTGGCTTCTGGCTTCTGGCCCTGTTCGCAGAAATTCTGAGCACTAACAATTCATATTTGAGGCAAACAGAGCTTCAGATGTTCAGCTGTGTTAAAGTCATTGAAGTCTATTGTGTGCCTTGAACCCCGAGACACAGCAGCCTTTTAACTGCAACTTCCCGTGGCTCGTTTCCAGTACAGAAACATAAACATGTGAGGTCTGTGGACTCTCTATCTCCATTTAGACTCTGGGAACTTGATAAATGCAAAACATTTGCTTACCTTATGAGAAGAGGAAGTCGTGCTCTCCATCGCAAAATGTTGATGGCAGAACAAAGTTCTGCTTCAAACCAAGAAAAATAATGTTAGAAAACTGCATTTTCAGGCAGATTGTGTGGATTATTTTTTATGATTTCTGACTCTCTTGACTTGGCAAAGCAGGAGTCTAACAAAACAAGTGATGAAGGCTCCTGGCATGTGACTTCTCAAATATTTAGCAAGTATTTGTAAGCTTTATTAAGTCAAGATGACTCATCCATCTTGACTTGCTTACATGTATGTTTCATGTACTATGCTACGTAGACCAATAGAAAGTGTTAGTCATTTGTTTTATTACCGCAGGGTTATATTTCAGCAAAACTATCTCGTTTTGATGCTGTTTATTTTCAGAACAGCTCAGGGCAAATTTTGTAGGTCTGCAAAGCCACCAGCCTTTCTAAGTTTTTTTTTTTCTTGGCAGAGGAGACCTCGAAATGTGAAGTAGGATCTCAGTTTTCAGTTTAAAATGAAAAGAATAACTTGCTTTCCCCTTTCTTTGGGGACCGTGTTCTTGGAAATATAACTCTGGTAAAGGCAGAGCATTTACTTTTGCCGAAACTCTTTGTGCAAGCCCAGGGCTTTTGCAGCCAGGAAAAAAAAAAGAAACCCATAACTGTAGGTATTTTGATTTTGGGAAAGCCTCCATGTGAGGTAAAGTTCAGAGAAGGGACTGACACTTGCACAGGCATTTACCACAGGGAATGTGGGCATCTTAATCCTTTTGTTGACTTCATCTTGTCCCACTTAAATGCATTTAAATCGTCTCTTCAGAGCTGGTGCAGCCACTAGCTGCCCAAAAAACCCAGCAGCAACCAAGCTCGCAGAGATCACCTTGTATATGTGCTTGGTAAAATCAAGGCCAGGACAGAAATATGGGATTTCTCAGCCTATAATCATATCATAACTGCGCCGTGTTATTGTATAACTGATGGAGTACGGGTTACGTTCAGCCTTGCTATGGCTGCACAAGCTTCCTCCTTCCATAACTGATTAATGAGGTGACCCCTCTGCTTATCACAAGTGGGGTGAGCAGTTTTTTTGACAAGCAAAAGGGCTCAGCCAACTGAGAAGATGGTGGCATGACCTAATGAGCTGTTTATCAGTCTGTCAAAGGGATCAGATTGTGCTGGTGAAACATTATGAAGTCATACAAGCCACAAGGCAATAATTTGGGACACGAGGGTTTAACATATGACCTAAATCTAACTGAGGTTTGTTCACCTCGCCAGATATTAGTTTAAGCCAGTTCTGGAATTCCTGTCTGAAGCCAGAAAACCACACAGCTAGGCCTTATTAAAAAAAAAAAATTAAAAATAAATTCTGGGGTTTTTTCTGTGGAAAACAGTTGTTCCAACTAAAAGAAATTCACGGACAATGCTTTCCTTCTGCTGAAAACTTTGTCTTTTCACTGGAAAAAGGAAAACCTGGGCACTAAAATGTATCTGCTGAAAAGTGCAAACTTTATGTATTAGTTCCTGCCAACTGGTTGCTCTTAATGGAAACTTTGTTTTCATCATATTTTGTGCCGAAATTTCTTGTCCAATATTTTATCAACTCCACACTTCACTGATTTCCATTTGCAGAGTCTACGCTACATTTCATCGTTCATGTCTCCATTATATAAACAGTCATTTTTATTATGTTCTATCATTCTCGCAGACCAACAGCACATCTTCGGGTAAGAGAGTAAGGGAAAATGAACTGCTTTCAGTAGACGTGTCTTTTAAATCACTGAAAGGGAACAGATGGAATGACATTTGAGAGGTTCTTGAACTGAGAAGTGTTTCAGTGGTAAATACATACATATGTATGTATATAAACTCATAGATATGAACACATGTGTACGCGCAGATGTGCATCCACACACAAACAGCATGTACATGCTGCAAGGTAAATAAATGCAGATGGAAACAAATGACTGTCTCATAGCCAAATGCATTTAACAGTAACCAAACAAACCCTGAGAACATCGTAGAAGTGTTTTGTATCTGCAATAGCCATCTTCCTCATCTATCCTGGACCTCAGAGGTTTTTTGGCTGATGTCTCAGGGTGCTCTAAAGTTGCCAATCGTGCAGTAAATCTGCTGGGTCATATTACTAGACATGTCATACCATTCATGGTATAAATAAGCCATCAGCGAACAGCAAATACTAATACAGATGATTTGTGAAAGAAAAAACTAAGCAGGACAGCCCTATCTTCTTGCAGCCGTGTGAGTGAAAAATGAGTTATAACGCAGAACACCTGCATTACATAATGGAAGTCATGGAAAGCAGTTACGGCTCAGAAAAGCTGGCTTGTGAGTGTAACATATCACCGCATCCAGCATCCAAGAACATAAAGCACAACAATCAAACCCAAAACAGCTCAGACTGGACATCACTTTTGCCCAGGTGTTTTTTTCTGATGACAAAGTAGCAGTAACATAGTTCAGTGCTTAAGGTCTTCTGGGGGAAATCTTACCATAAGGACCTTCCCAGCTCAGTCTGACAGATGGGTGTTTATGTAGAGTGAAGAACTGCACATTTTGAAGGGCCTGGGGAATGCAGAAAGGATGAGTGCTGCTTTTCACTTCTCTCAGGTCAGTCATCCCTGCACCAAACTCGACAACACATGGCTGAGCCACTGGATCTATTTTTCAGAAGACTTGAGTTGAAGAGTCACAGTCTGTAAGGAGAAGAGTTGTTTCTTCATTAGACCAAACATTCTTGGAAAACAAAGGAGAAGAGCTTTGGAGAACAAAAGCTCTCGTAGAAGCAGCCAACATCAAGTCTAAATGTCAAACCTTCTCTGTGTGTAACGATGTTAGCCATTTTGTTAGTCTGAGAAAAAAAGTCTATTGGCACACTGAGAAACTGAGGAAGGCGATCAGATTTTAATCCTGTGGGATCTCCTGGGCTGAAGATTCAGAAGGTTAGCTGGAGAAGAAGCTTGTGTGAGGAAAATCATAATCCAGTAAGACCAGAGTTCGAGTGATGGAGACTCTATCATGTCCCTTGGGGAGCTCTTCCATTTGCAACTTACATCATGTTTAGAAATTTACCCCTATTTCCAGTTTGGATTTTTCCAGCTTTGGCTTCAAGCCAGGGGTTTCTATCTGCCAAACTTAAACAGATTTTTACTTGTGATATTTAAGGATTGGTAATAGAGCCAAGAATTTAATTTCCACTTATGGATCTTTCCTTCCACTTATGGATCTTTCCTTCCACTTAAGGGTCTTTCCACTCGTATTTTATCCTGTGTCTTGTTTAGCATCAGAAGAAGGAGTCCCTTATTTCAGTCATCTGATGTCAAACATAACACATCAGAGACTGCATAGAAAGGTTCTTAGCAAATGCACATGGAAGGTCTAAAGAGATCCTAATAAAGCTGTAAAGCTGTGCAATGAACACAAGCCAGAACCAATTCCTGGAGGCTTCTAAAATAAAACTGCTGCCTTATTAAAAATTAACATTTTAAACCTAAATCCCAGTTTGAGTGGCAAATACAAAATAGACCCAGCAAAGCTTGGAAGTAAATAGGTTTCTAGGGGGCTGATCCTGTGTGTTCAGCCCACTGGCAGAGTGACCGTGGATATATGTTCTCGTAACTAACAGCAGAATTGTTCCCCTTATCGGGAGATTTACCCATATTGTGCCTTGCAGTCTTGTTATTCTTTGGAAGGGCTTTATGTAACGTTACTGGTTGTCCTGAAAAAACTGGGATTAACTTGGAAGACATATATTGCAGATTGGATTAGACTTCAAAGAGGTGTTGCCAAAGAGATCTTTTAAAAGGCTTTAAAAAAATGAATTGTACTGATACAGGCTCTTTCCCTTTGAACATGAAAAAAAAAAAAAAAAAGAGGCAGAGTTTAATATTACTTAACTATATCCAATAATTAAGTTGCAAGCAAACCACACAGAGAGGTTTTTAAAGGAAACTGGATATTTTAGTGACTTATCGACGGCCCCATTTCTCCTGAGTTTTTCTGCATTCCCTGCAGTGGAGGCCGACCAGGACCTGCGTGCATGGAAGAGGGAAATGGTGGCAACCTTTCCTCCATGGGGCACTGAGCAAATGCTAAAGCGCAAGAACAACCCTAAAAAAGTGAGCCGAAGGGGAGACTGGATGTTAAACCTTTGCAGGAGGAGGCAGATCCCAGAGGTTCACCCTCCGTCCTTGCAGGTGGACGGTTGCCATGGTGACACCAGGATGTTGTGTCTAGGCCTGTGCCAGAGCCCATCCCTGCTCTCAAAATCAACACCCCCTGTCAGCCACACAGATGCTAAAACATCCCATGTGGACACCTCAGACAGCCCATAGCCTCTCCCAGCTCTGAGAGGAATGCAGAGATGGCAAGACCTGAGGCCTGGCCCAGGGTTTCCCTTTGCCTGATGCGTATAAAATGGCCCCTTCATTTTTCACGCTTTTCCCTCAGACTGTGACTATCCACTTCTCTAAAAATGAGCTGAGGGGCTGATGAAGGTTCCTGACCACACCAGTACCTGCCACTCTGAAATGCCATGTGGGGTTTAAACTGGGGTTGCTGGTCTCTTCTCCCAAGTGAGTAGCAATAGGAGGAGAAGAAATGGCCTCAAGCTGCATCAGGGGAAGTTTGGATTGGATATTGGGAAAAAATTCTTTACTGAAAGAACAATGAAGCTTTGGAACAGGCTGCCTGGGGAAGTGGTAGAGTCACCATCCCTGGAGGTGTTTGGAAAGCAGGGAGATGTAGTATTTGGGGAGACAGTTTTGTAGGCATGGTGGTGCTGGGCTGACAGTTGGACTTGGTGATCTTAAAGGTCTTTTCCAACCTTAATGTTCCTTTCATTCTATGATTCTATGCTCAGGAAACAATGAGCTGATTTCTGGCCAGTGCTTCGTGGCCAGTATCTGCCCCAAAACCATCACACGTGCCTTGGCCTAAAGGAGCTCAGGGTGGGCAGAGGGGAAGGATCATCTCACATCACCCCATGTCCCTCAGTCCTGCTGTTCCCCTTTCACCCTCCCCGTGCCATTGCTGGAGGGGATGGCGCAGAGTGATTTATCCACGCAGCATTGCACAAGGGATGCAACTGGTGTTTCCAAACGAACATTTATGAGTCATTGTTAAGCCTCCAGAGTTGCTGGTCAGACCCTGCCCTCCTATAATGCTCCATTTGGAAGCAGCAGGCTCAAGGCAGGTGTGCCTGGGCTGCACCAGCTGCTCTGTCTGCTTTCAATGCACTCGTGGGGTCACCCCACATGTGGCTCCAGCAGCTCCCAGATTTAATTTGCAGGACTTTGAACAGTTTTCTGTTCCTCTCCATCCATTTTCAACGCATCCTCCTTCAGGATAAGAAGGATTATTTCTCAGTAAGGCTCTCAGGCAGTTTGTTTTAGTGCAGGGAAGGTGAAGTCCTGACTGGCGAATGAAGTAAAGTGCTTCTCTGAGCGTATTTGGCTGTGTGTGAAATACACTGTAGAATTTCCAAGTGCTGCTGTGACAGGGACCTTGGCCTGCTGCAGATTTTCTATTGGAAGAGTAAATACAGAGGGTAAAATGTCATTGTTTTTGTAGAACATAATAGCTCTCTTTCTTTTTCTCCTGAGAAGCCTGGGAACTCCAAACAAATTTGGGGGCCCGTTTTATTAAATGAAAATATCCATGCATTATGAGCCAATTTATATCTTTCCAGCCCAGCCCCGTGAAAGGTCAGTTTAACAAACCATGCTCTCAGGAACTGGGGAGGAGTTGTGAGCTCACAGTAATCCCACTAATTGCACTCTACCTCGGTTTCTTATTTTATTAATCAGCAGCCAACAAATCCCAGCTTTCAGAACTCATTATCAACCTGCTCTGTACTACTGCTGCTGCCCTCTCCCTCTGGATACACACTCTGCACATTCCTCTGGCTTAGGCATCCTTCAGGTTCCTTCTTCATCTTTCTGGTGTGCAGTTATAACCAATTTTTCAATATAGGTCAACTATAAATAACCGGGGTGCTGCTGCACGTAGTGATTAATGTCGATGAAGAAGCAGAACAAAATGAGCACTGGTGGCCAACTTCACTCCTGCAGGGAGCTTTAAAACTCAGTCTGGGTTCCAGAAGATCTTTGCCAGTGGAAGCTGCCCAGGCCCAACACTTCATCACTGTATCTCCTGGCTGGATCAGCCCCACCCAACTTTATTATTGGACAAAATTTTACAATTGGAAGCTCAGGTCAATTTTTCACAATCTGCAAATTAAAAAAATAAAAGAGCTGTTTGAGTAGTTTTCTCCAAACTTTACATGACCCTTCTCCTTTCCCTTCGGAGTAGATCTGGCAAATTTCAGGTCTAATGAATTTTCCAAGTCCTAGTAAAAGGGGAAGGTGCCTGCAACGCTGCCTACAAGCTTCCAAGCCTGCCAGCAACTCAAAGCTCAGCAGCTCTTTCCACTGTGGTGCTTCTGCATGGTATGTGCAATAAAGGTCTACATTTCTCCTGGACTTTCTCCTCCCTGCTCATTTTTGGTTGCAGTCTGTCTCAAGCAGATTAAAAAAAGAGGATTAGAAGTGGGGTTTGACTGAAGAACACTGACACCTGCTCCGGTACCAGGTGAATGGCATTTTTTGAGGGTTTTGTGACAAGAACTTTACTTCCAGAGCATGACTAGATAAGAAACATGTCCCACCTCCACCCTGTGGATTCTTGCTCTAAGGCTGAGGAAGCTGTGAAAAATCCATTTTCTGCAGCTTCTTTAAAAGCCAGGATTTATTTTATAAGAACACTCAACTATTTTATCAGCTGTTTCAGATCAAGTATCCACTTCCATCCAAAGGAGCAGTGGCTACTTGTTTTCTTTCCCCCCCAGCCCTCTGGAATTATATTCTTAAGAAACAAAACAACAGTAGTCGTCGTTAACTAGCCATAGCCCATGTGTTTGAGTTTGTCCTACAAAGGCCATGAAGTATCAACCTTTGCTGTTCTTTTTGTGTCTGGACATCACAGCACATTATGTTCGCGCAGCATGTACAAGAGTTAACCTAGAATGAGGTCAAAACACCATGACAGCAAGATTCAGGGTGATTTTCTGCCTCAGTACTCAAAATCCTTGATTGCATGGGCTTGTGGCACAGCTGCATTGTCATACTCAAGTAAAGAGGATAGAGGTGGTTGAATTTCTTACACTGGGATGTGGGGCTTTGTAAGTCACCAGTGTGATCCAGCTTCACCCTGAATTTTCTGTGCAAGGAGACTTGGGCATCTCAAAGTCAGACATAAGGGGATAGCAAGCTCCAGCTCATCCTTAGAATAAAGGTGAGGGGAAATCTCCAGGTGTTGGATGTCTACAAACTCACACAGATGGCTTGAAAAGAGCAAAGTATAAAGCAGTATTTAGAAGCAGGTGGCTTTCCTTCCCCACTCCTAAGTGGCCACAGGTGCTGCAGAGATAGAGACCACAATCCAGCTGTATCTGCATGGAAACTCATGACATATTACTCAGATCTCCTCACCAGATTTGACTGTAGCTCCTCCCATAGACTGTTTAGCCCAGGCTTCCTCCATCTAGAAAGCTTCTCTTGCTTCCAGCACACTGACACAGGCTGAGCCTTAGACTTTGGTCCCCACCAGTGTCCTTTGGACTCCCCCCTTCATAACATGCCTGCAGTTGCGATGCACAAAGACTCATATCTTTGAGAGGAATCATAGGAAAAGGTGTGCTGTATTTGTTCAGAAATTAATTATTGATGTCAGTCAAGCTCCTCAGCCTTGAAGGTGTGAAGGGAAAACGTTAAACCTGTGCAAAGGTCAGCTTTACTGGGACCTGCCTATTCAAGGAAAGGAACTAAGGCAGAATGATTAATTGCCAATGAGTTCCTGTGTGTTCAAACAAATGAGAAACTATTAACTTGTAAAACTGAACATCACAATACAGGAATTCAGCTTTGGGATGGTATTTTCACCAAAGTATGTTCTGTGAGTTGCAGATCAGATCTGTTGATTTCTCCCTTTATATTTAATCTCATGCTAAATAACTGAGCACTAAAAATGGAGAAACAAGATCACGCAAAAGAAAGCAAAAGTTATTGACAGAAAAAGCAAAAACAGTGGCTCCTCAGCTCTACACAAAGGTGAAAAGTAGAGGACACTTTTACCACACTAACTTCACTTTTGGTTAAAAGATGTGCAGATTCCTTTGGACTGAGCCAGAAAATGCTGGTGATATATGACAAGAAGAAGCAGCAAATTTCATCACTGGATACTGGAGTCTATCAATATGAAACCATTTGTTGAACTGGGGTAGTAAAGTACTCCATTGTTTATTATCCTCTTGTTTCAGAAATAGGCCACTTGTGAAACAGGAAATCTCTTGAGGTCAAACCTTTCACTGGGTTACACTAAAGATCAAGTGCAACTAAGCCGAGCGAATTATACAGCCACATATTGGTGTAGATGGAAGAGCAAATAAATAAAAAAAATGTTAAGTTTTGACAGTCACGCACTTCAAAGCCCTAAGATCAGCACTTCATGGGTTTACCCAGTTATTGAGATGAAGATTCTTTCATGAATCTGCTTTTTTCTGCTATAAAATTGGAGTGCTTGTTAAGAGGAAGCAAGAGGTTGAAGTAATACTCAGCCAGCAGCCATGCTTTCGTGTGATCTACAGTCCCAGCTCACAGAGAGTTGTAATGTAATGATTTTACAGCCTCAGGTCTCCCACACTTATTGGGATATGAACAGATACTCACCAGTTTAGCAAGCTAGGAACCTAAACCAGACAAGACATTTTTGTTTAGGTCCTTTAAAAGTTGTTTCCTCTATTTGCTTTCCTTAGTAATCCATGAGTATTGATCAGCTGGGACCTATCATCTGTGTTCTGACAGCTACAAGTTATGTCATATTTTGAGCTAGCCCAGTGAGTCTCAGCATATCACCCAGTAGGCTGCTAGACTATGTCAAAAGAACTCTGGATGATCTCCTGAGTTTCTGGTCAACCAGCTTCATATGGGCAAGTTCTGCCTGATTTGAATGGGAAGTCACATCCATTTCAATCTCTCTTACGTGGTTTTTGTATGCAAATACTAACACTAACTTGATCTAGGACATAAGGTTACACCAAGAGACTCAAAAAAGCCAGGAAGCATTCCATTTCCAAGATAAAAATAAATTTTCAAGATGCTTCTTGGAAATATGCAGATATTTTAAAAATAAACCACACCAAAGAAAGCAAACAAAGAAAGAGTCTCTGCTATTTTATACCAACTTCAGTTCAGAGGGAATTCAGACCTATGGCTTGGGTTATGTCTGCCCTGAATCTCAAGGTCTGCCAGCAGGTCAGTGCTAGGCAAAATTTTCTGTGTGTCTAAAGAGACGTCTTGCAAGCACAACTTCATGCAGGTCTATGGAGTAACTCTATATCCTCCCCAGAGTACGCAGAGAACTCAGCCTTCTGACAGAGCTGTGTGTGCAAGGTCCAGCTGTGCAGACAAGGGCTGGATGTGCAGACACATAATGCACTCAACACAGTCCTTGAAGGTGCTCTCTGCATCCTCGACGGACACAGACAACAACCCCTGGGAGGCAGAGATGCTAATGCAAAAAGAGGCAGTGCAGGATTTGAAGGGGAGCTGTGGGTACTCACCACCTTGTTTAACAGGGTCTAAGACTATTAAAAAAAAAAAAAA